>WAAD01022344.1:227310-243138 GCA_013389945.1 Fregata magnificens
CGCGTCCCCGCCGGCGAACAAAGCCTCTGCCCCGGCGGCCGGCGGGGGCGTCCGTCCCCGCGCGTCCGTGGGCCGAGGAGGCAAGGGACGGACCGCGGGGCTTGGCTTTTGGGTTTCCTTCGTCAGTAATCTACCTGGTGGAGGGAAAGACGTAGGACAGGGCTCTTTGTCCGCGCTTCTTTGTTAGGCTGGTGGCTTTTCAAGCCTCCCGCGGCGGTGCGAAGGCTGCTGTGCCCGGCGGAGGTGGGGTTCTCGCCGGGCTGAGCTGGCGATGGATGCTCTCTCGGCATCGCTGGAGTTCAGCGACAGGAATCCGGCGTTAGGTCTGATTGGCTTGCGGAAATCAAGGGGTTTGGGCTCGGTCTCCCCGGCCAGATTTAGAGCTCGTAAGTCACCCCTCGTGTAGCCCTGTCAGCAGGCGGGGTGTGCTTCGGTGATGCCCGGAGCCGCCCGCTCGGTGGTGAACTCAGCTTGGAGATCAGAGCCTTTTCGGAAAGCTACCTGCTGCCCGCCAGAACAAGGAGGAAGAGGCTGGCAACTAACAGTCCCCGCTCCTCCTCCTGCCCCAAAGCTGCCTGAGGAATTTTCCCCATGTGCAGAAGTGTAAATAGACTGGCTGTGCTTACATAAAGGCTCAGGAGACGGGCTTTCTGCTCCTGCCACTGAGTGCTTGTGTGATCTTAAACACATGGCTTTTGTCACCAGTTCCTTTTCCCCCAAATGCTCATCTTGTCAGCATGTCGTCTTGTCTGCGCGCCTTGGCTCTGCACGTGCCCGAATCCTCCATGTCTGCATCCCCAGGGCAGCGGGGTGGACATCTTGCCAGTCAGAACGAGGTGAATGTTTCATCTTTGTGCCACGCGTTCCCTCTCTTTCGGGGGAAGAGGGAGACCAGAGAGGCAGGTTTGCAAGTTCTCACATTTGGTGAACTTCTCAATTTTTCCTTTCTCTGTATTCTCATAGATAAGGTCCCCAAAGATAAGGGATTAACATGGGAAAGGAAGAGAGATGGGAGGAGGTGAGGCACGGTAGTGCCAAATGGAATCACAGAGGATGAGGATGGCCTTGCTTTCCCACAGCAGAAGGAAGCAATGTAAGAGAGAAAGGAGATGAAGTAATCGGAAGATGGAAGAGTGCCTACCTTTGCTGTCAAGGGCAGAGCTAGGCTGAACGAAGAGGAGAGATACTTTTAGGGCAGTCAAATCGTAACACCGTATCATTTCCAGAGCCCATAGCACCATTTTTGTTTGGTTTACGCAGTTCCTTTTCCACACCAGAAATTTATTTCCTTTCCGTTTTGACAAATCCTAAATTGACTCGTGTGTGTGTCCATGCTTGTACTGAGGGAGTGGAAATCTCTGGCAGCAACCAGGACAGGAAGAGTAGTAATTTTTTTCCATTTTTTCCATATCAGTTACTGTCTATGCTTATCAGATACAGTTAGCAACCAGCTCCTTGAAAGCGTGCAAAGGCACCAGTTGACCATTGTTGGCAAGCAACAAGGTCCATCATGAAAAATTTGGAGTATTTTGGTTTTAGATAGGAAGCAGAGGATGGGTGAGGTAAAGATTGCAGGTCTACCTTGAGGCTGGAGCTGGATCAGAAGGAATAAAGGGGTTTGGATGGGAAGATCTTGTCTGTCTTTTCCACTTGAAGATCCGGGGAAAAGCTGAAATAATGAAAGTGGGTGGGGGGAAGTGCTGGTGATTTTTTACGAAGGAATTAATGCTGTGTTCACTGCACGTGGAGTGTACTCTCTCCATTTTCGTTTGTTAAAACAGTTAATTCTGACGTGTAGTAGCTGCCAGTATAGCAAACAGTGCTTCCCGTTGAATTCACTAAACTATATAAGTTTATAAGCTATAAGACGATTCCCTGTTTCAGGTGTTCAGAGCAAATGCTGTTCATTTAGGTTTTGTTTTAGACCAGTGGGGCACATCCGAGATGCCATGGAAATCCAAGGGGAGTTTTCGCCTGTAGAAGGTCCTCCAGGGACTGCGATATAAGAGCGAAGTCCATAAATGTGACCAGGCTTGTTTTTTCTTACTCAAATCTCACACAGGTGGGATCAGTTTTTAAGTGAACTATTTTATTTAACTTCCTTAATTGTATTAAATGGTGTAACTGCAGGTGTGGTACCTGTATTCCTGGCTTGAGGGAACGCAGTCCTGGGACTTGCTGATAAGTGCTGCCCTGCGTTTGTGCAGGCAGGCCCATGGCTTGGTAGCGCAACAGCCATGGCGGATGCCACTTGAGCTGTCGCTGTCATGATGTGGTTTGCCAAGCAAGTGTGATGAGAAGCATTTAGTCTGGGGGCATGCTCGCTGCCCTGAGAGTGCTGGAAGATGAAGAAGCGTTAAAGAGCTAGAGGGGACATTTGGAAATATGGGGCAAGCATCTTGGGAAGGAGGCAAATTGAGGGGAAGTGGACAAATGAAATAAGAGAGACAGCAACTGTCAGAATAAGTGGGCACTGGAGGGAACTGATTAACGAAAGGAAGTGACAGGCACAAAGTGGCAGTGAAAGAAGTCAGCGCAGAAGAAAGCAGATCGTGGGCAAAGGTTGCCTGAGAGAGTGGGAAAATGCAATAGACGGGGAAAAAAATGGTAAGGACATCCAAGAAGGCCAAAAAAAGAAAAAGGGAGTAGATGATCTTTGAAGCTGTTCTGATTAGTTTTTCTAACTGCTTAGGTTTTCTGGGACTTTCCTACCTGCTGTGTATGGCAAGCTCTCATTGAATTTGTTAGGGCCATCCTAGAGGCAAGTTTATCATGTCAGGTAGGATGGGAAAGGAGAAACTTTTCTTTAGGGTCTTTCTGCTCTTGCACAGGGAGAATTTCTGCTCCTGTACAGTATGAATTTGGATTTATAATTGTTTTCCACTCAACCCCCTTCCTGAAATTTTAGATGAAGAAAGTCTCTATTTCCTGGGCTTCAGGAGTGAGAATTATATTGGTCTAGAGTATTTATGTACATTTATTACTATACCAGCTGTGGTGTGTGTTTTGGGTTTTGTCAGTCTGCACAATGAGATATAAGCAATCACAGTCCACCAGCCACCCGCAGAGCTTTCTATTTGCCGTGTCTGCGTGAATGTTTTAAGTCTTGATTTGCAAATCTTTTGAGCACGCTCAAAATTTCAATAGGAAAGGAGTTAATGAAATAGTATCAGAATAATACCAGGGAGCTCATCGTTACTGGCGTGAGATGAATCAGTCATTGGGTGAGATAACTGACTCTTAAGCTTAACTACCAGAAAGGTACCAAGACAGAAAAGAGGAGTGCGACCTGAGGTTGGCTTGTCCTCTGCCAGTCCTGTTTTTCTGCATGAAGAAGGGAGGTCGTTGTTTTAACAGAAATCTCTTCTAATATGTTTCTACCTGTCGGTGGCTTTTGTTTAGGCAGAAAAGAATTAACTCTCCTTCTCACCTCAACTTATCTCAGTGAACTAGTCCAGATGAAACAGTGGTTTGTGTGACTGAAAAATAAGGAGGCGGCAGTGATGCCTACTGAAATAATGCGGTTTGAGTAGGTGGTCTAATCTCTTGTCCTACCAAATGCATAGGAATGAGATTAGATTCATTGAAATGTGTACTTTAACAGTACCAATTTCAGGTGAGAGTAGGTATTATGGCGCAAAAGTTACAAAGCTTTGACATTTTTCACTGTCATTTTTATTTGGACACGCTCAGCAGTCAGTGTCTCTTATGTCAATGGTTTAAATCTCAATTTGTAGTCACCAAGCTATAGTATTTACGTGGTAATGAATGTTTTCATTTTTGATGCGCATTTAATATTGTCAGTTGTCATGACCTGATTAAAATGATTACATGGTTTCCGTCTACTGGAAAGAGCAGTGGATTTGACAATGCCTACAACATCAATCCTTATCAAGTAGGGGAGAATCATGCTTATACAGTAGGACAGAATAATTAAAAATATCGTATTTGGGGGCAATTTTTTTGAGTAGTTGGGGTAGTTACCCCGGTAAAATAGATGTGGTTTATGAGGGGAGTAAAGTTATTCAGAGTGTTCTCTGTTGTTGCTGCATTGCCCTTTTTCTGCTCCTTCTCCAATGTCCAACACGATAATTTCTCAGGGGAAGAGATAAGCCATAAGAGCGACTTCCTCTGCCACTCCCTTTTCCACATCGGAAACCTGCAGGATTACAAGGGAGTGACTTAGTCAAATCTGATTCACAGATATTTGATTTTTAATTTATTTAGTGTTGGTGAAGGTGCCAAGCTGTGAGCTTTGGGAACTAAAATACCCTATGCCTGTAACAAGACCTTGTGCTCACTTGCACTGCGGGGACCGATGTACTGCAGGACCTATATCATGAAAAGCCAGGGACTGAGCAGACTTCAGGGCTATGCCGGCAGGAAATTAGCTGTAGCTTAGGGTCTAGTATATTGTGTTGCGGGGGAGGAGGAAATGAAGAAGGATGTTTAAGGAGACCTTTAGATAACAGCCTTGCTGAGTTGCCCAGAATCTGGCAGAGATGGTTGTGCTCTCTCTTAAGGATGTGTCCATTCACTAGTTTATGGGTACAGAATCTCCACCAAATGATGCAGGTGCCTTTCTATGAATATATTGTTTTAGTTTGACAGTAGGCTTTAAGGGGCTGGGGAAAGATGGATTTACACTTAAGTGTTTTTGGAGGTAAACTATAGATCCCGGTGAGTTTTACTTTCCCATCAGTTTGAGCCTATCAAGACTTTTGTTTGTAAATACGCAAAGTCAGTCAGGGGAAAAAAACAGGCTTGATTTAATCAGGAGCAAGTACATTGTCCTCAGATTATGCAGGAAAAAGGTAAATCAACTTGGTAATGGAGTGGTCCATTTATGCACGTAGGTATGCTATACCATGAGAAAGTTAAGTCTCCGGGCACCAAAGCTATCAGCACTCGTTCACCAAATTTTGTTCAGGGTGTAAAAATTTAAGAGGCTTTCTTGTTTCCAAAACAGTGTGTGTTTTATCGGAACAGTTGAAAGAGACCTTAATAATTTGAAAACCTTCTTGTTTCAGAACAAATTAAACTCTAATGATGTTGTGTGGACTGTGGCAACGATGGGTCTTTGTTCTCACCCTCCATCACTTGGGGTTTCATCTGTTTTCCATGGGTGGCTGTACACTGCTGCAGGAGTTTCTGAACAGAAGTGTCAGACACAGGAGAGGGGACAGGAGCTGCCAGGGACCACTGGCAATATTTTGAGAGAAACTGGAAATGAAGAAACAATGAAGAGCAGAAAAGCCTTGAAGGAGAGGTGGCCAAATTTGAGACCTTTGTTTAAAATTGACTGTTTATTTTCAGTCAGAGGAGCACTTTAGCAATTCCTGAGGCATTGCAACCCCCTCGGTTGGTAGTGTAAGAGCAAAGTGGGTGCAATAGCAGACTCTGCTAAAGGGGGGTGGGTATCAGCCCAGGCAGAAGTAAAGGAAGGGGAGAGAAGCTGTGTGCTGAGAAAATGTCACCCTAAATCTATGGACTAAATGCTGGATAGAGCTGTACCTGCGGCTTGGTTGAGCTGCAGCTCTAGGCTCTGATGCCAAGGGAAAGGAGTTTTTACTGTAGAGCCACCCTGTGTTATAATATCTTAAAACTGGAATCCTTTGTTTGACTCGCGGCCTGTTTGAGTCATGAATCACTGTTTCTTCTGGTCGTTAGTGAAACAAAACTTAATTTGGCCTGGACACTGTAGGGATGAAACATGATTGGTAATGCTGGATATATTCACTTCGGATGACTTTATAAATCCCAGATGAAATCATTTTTCTTCGTTCCATCCAATGCAGAGCGCGGCATGTGCTCTGTAACGAGAGTCAGCCTTGCTCGTTGTTGGATGAGGCCCTGCATAACCCTAATCTGAAAGAATATGATTTCATGAGAGCAGATAAACTGTGGATTTTGAGCTGTTAATTTGCTTAGCTCATTAATTTGTTAATTGTTTGTTGTTTGTGCTCACATTGGAGAGTTTTAGAAAGTTGTTCCTCCAAAAAATCCAATTATTGCTAGGTGATGACTTCTCTGATCTCTCATCCTCTAAGAAGAGAGATGTGTAATGAGTTCTCAAACTTGAACTGAAACCATATAAATAATTTAACCTTAAAAAAGACATTTTTTTCCTTTCAGCTATTAGCAAACCCAGGTATTCACCAAACTGAATTGAAGATTGAATTTTCAATTACACAGAAACCCTTCCGTCTCAGCTGTTCCCTCCTTAATGTTTGTCACATTGATTAAGTGGTAGCCATCATCTTATGAGATGGAGAGGATGGGGTTTTTGGTGATCTTACCAACGATTTTAACCAGAAAACAGCAATGTTAGACACACAGGAAATCCAATTATACCGATTCCTTTCTTTTAAAGCAACCCTTTCTTCTGTCTTTTAATTCCAAGTTGTCCATATTTTAGTTTTCTGTTCAGTGATATAATTATACTTCTGTTACAGAACAGTGTGAAATGTTGAGAGTCGCTAGTTTTCTGTGTCAAGTTGAACATATCCTGAAAAGTTAGATTTTTGGTTCTTTTCTGAGGAGCTCTGGGCTTGAAGTGCAGTATTTTTAATAGAGATTACACAAGTGATATGCCAAGATGGCAACGTAGTGGCGGTTTTAACAGGATTTCTGTCCCAGTCCTTCACGTTTCGTAGGCAGGCAAAAGGCAGAGAGCCAATTCGACAAGTGGGAGAACCGCTGTTAACTCTTGCCGGGGTCAGCTGCCTGTCAGCCGCAGCCCTGCCGGGGGGTCCGCAGGCAGCCCCCCAGCCCCACTCCTGCCACGGAAGGTGCCTGGGATGCTACGCAGGTTTCGAGTTTGGAGGATGCGAGGCAAGCTGGAAGGAGTTAGGGAAGGAGTCTCTCCGTGGGGTGGAAGACCCAGTGGGGTGAAAAGGACGGTAAATGTTTCATGTCAACAAAATAACCTGTTGAGCATGAAACTTGGGTTGAAAAGCTGTCTGCTGTCCAGGCTGTTTCCCACCATCTGCTCCGGAGAACTTCAGTCCTGTGGTGCTGGAGAGGGCAGACGTGGTGGGTGAGTTCCCCCCAGGAGGTACGGCGCTCTGAGGGTTTCCTTCCTCACCCTGGCTCCTGGCACCGTTTTTGGGGAACGGTAGATTGTGTGCTCTTGGAGTAGGCTGTCGGGGTGAAGCCCACCTCTCGCTGTGAGGGGGGGAGAGGTGCCCGATGGGGTGGAAACTCTCTCCTCAGGGAGTGAGAAATGACCTCTGCAGAGAAAGAAAAAGCACTGCAAAGTGAGACCAGCACAGGGGGATTCCTGGGGTAGCAGAGGGGAGGGACAGGACCTGTCCCCCCACGGGAGAGCACCTTGGGGGCAGCAGGTGAGGGAGAAGCCGGAGGTCACCACGAAGGAACCTCCCTCTGCAGAGATTAGCAGCCAACTCCCTTCTCCCAGGGCTGTCCTCCCAGGAGAACAACGTGAAAAAGCATGGCATGAAAAGTCTGTGCAACGGAGACCTGAAAAATTGCGGCTGTGACGGCTGCGGTTAATTAAATAGGTGGCTCCTCTCTAGACAGCCCCAGACATCTGTCTCTATTCTTCACTTCACTTGTTTCTCTGCCCTGTTTCTATTTGCTTGTCCAGAGTTAAAGCCCAGAGGACCTACAGATGGTCACCATTAATTTTGTCACTTGATGCCATTTTTTTTAAAGCTTTTTTGTCAACCTTTTAAAAACAGATGTGTATATAAAAAAACAAATGAATCTTTTAATAGAGCAACTCACTAGAGATCTTCTATTTGGATTTAGATTTAATTTTAGTCTTTAGTGGCTGGGATTTAATTTTGACATTTCTTTTAAGCCAAGTCTCTCTTGTAGCCATATCAATTTTTTTGTTGTTGGTTTTTTTTTTTGGGTTTTTGGGGGTTTTTTTTAAAAATAAACTTTAAAGAATCTCTTTGCATTCCTAGCCTGGCTTCTTTGGAACCTCAGAAATCATTGCATGCCAAAACATCTTCTGTGTTTTGGATCGCATACCTGTTTTTTGCATAGGTTTCTTTGTGATTGTAGGATGCTGGTGTTGCGTGGGCTGAAATTGGGCTATGGGCTTTCAAAAATAAAATCTTCAGCAGAAAAGCCGAACCTTGTTAATGATTTCTGAAGAAAGCCACAGGATCACAGACAAAACTCGGGAGCTGTGACTAGTAACTGCCTGCACAGAGTCAGGATCATAGATAATAGGTGATTATCAAATCAAATTATATGGACTTTTAAACTGATAAAACAACTGCAGACAGTTTTTTGGTTCTTTTCCACAGTCTCCACATTAAACATGGAGTGCCCTTTCCAAATATCTTTTAACATATTTCTTTTTGAGTTGTCTCTGGAAATCTTACCGTAAGAAAAGCCAATTTTGGTCTATATGGTACACTTTAAAAATGTTCTCAGAATACGCTTCTTAACACAACATTTTTTTTTCTTTTGTTACTTTATTTGCAGGTCAAAATTTATCTGGTTCACTTAAATTAGTGTTGTTTTAACCATCCTGTAGAAGACGAATATGATGCCGAACAGAAGTAACCTCTCCTCCTTTCAGAACGTTGGATCAGGTAATCAATTAATAAAAATGAAGTTTGTTTGTAAATGTACTGAGATCTTTCAGAATTTGTTACTGATCTTCGTCCTTTAATTCTCCTGACACGTGGATAAGATCAGCGCTCTGTTCTTATTCCATGTCTGACTCCATTTACCAGCCAAAATAAGGCCACATCTGGATACACTGCAGGCAGCCAACCCTCCCCCATCAGTTTAATGCCTGGCTGGAATAGATAACAGTGACCCCCAGCTAAACAACTCGGGAAAGGAGGAAAAGGAAAGAGGGGAAAAAAAGAAAATAAAAAAAATGGAAGAATTTCCTTCTGTATAGCTCCAGGCAGCAAATACTTTGCTAAACAGAGGAGCCTTGCGCTGTACGCTGAAGGTTACCAGTCGAGAGCTGGGGCTGACCTGGATGCAGGATGGGTTCAGGGCACGCCACGTGCCGGAGCTCCCAGCCTCAGTCCCTATAGCTGCATGCAAAGGCAGTGTGAGCCAGGATATGTAACGCATCCTGGCATATTCATAAAGTCTCGTCCCAAACATTACCCTAAAAATAAACAAAACAAACAAGATCTGGTTTGTGGGAAGCAGCTACGGTTCAGCTAAACATGTGCTGTCGTCCAGTTGGGATTTAACCATATGATTGCGGGCGCTGTGGTGCTGCAACCAAAAACGCAGAAGAACTGGCATAAGGTATAGTAGAGAAAAGTTGAATCTGAGGGGCTACAGGAAGGTATCATGACCTTTTCTTACTGTACTTGTTTGGATCTCAAGTACAATGAACCCTTCATCGCTGTGGTGAACAGGCCTGAAAGTTTCCATGAGCTAACTTGTTTTTTGGCAAAAGCATCCAGTCTTTGTAGGATTAAATGTGCCCTACTGGTGTTGCAAGGGAGTAATAAACAATTATTAATGTCCCATTAATTTGTCTTCTAAGCTATTTATATAGGAGCCAGTGGAACTTATGCAAAAACTTTTGGACTTCAGCTGTGTTCAAGTTATGATTTGGACAGTACAATTTTGATATGAGATTAGCTTTCAATTTTAAGAGAGATTTGGAAGAGGGGAGGAGAAAGAGAGATGGGGATGGAAATTAGGTTCTGTTCCGCAATGGAAGGCTAAGTGTACAAGGCATATACATTGTGCTTTATGTCTGTGCACTTAAATAACTTTTACACCTTGTTCTTCTTCCTTATAACACCACGAATATGATGAATGCTTGATCTTTTCCAGATGATTCTGTCTTGTCCCGACAAGAGTTCTGTTGAATATGGGTCACGTTCCTCCTGCTGTTGATTGAAAGTTGTGAAAATAGCTAAAAACCGTCAAGTAAAATGTCAAATTATAAGAAACTGCAGTTTCACTGCTTACAGCGCATGTGGTCTGACGGAGAGCTCTGTGAACTTGCTGGTTCAAAGGCAACTTAGATAGTTGTATCATCACAACAAACATGTTAAAATTACAGCAAATAAAATCACAGTCAGCATAAAAATATTAAATTCTACGTAGCAGTAAAACTGAGGCTTGGTTTTGAAGCTGCCAGTTAATGTTTTTGGCCGCTACCAGAGCTTGTAATTAACACATGTGTAGCCAGGTCCACTATGCTCAAGGTGTTTGATTTTTGTTTGTTTGGTTTGTTTGTTTGTTTTGTTTTTTGTTCCCTCCCCCCATAACGCTGACTCCTTTTGTCTTCTACCTACTCAATTACATTATTAATGATGGTTACCTTTGTTCATAAACCTATGGATTTGTTCCTTAAGAATTGAGGAGAATGTGTTGTTACACACTTAGACTTACCACGGTTTGCGTAGAGGAAGCCTGTGCAACAGAGGTCTGTTGATTGGTGCCCTGGACAGTAATGAATTCCAGGGTTTTTTGCCTTGTTAGCAAGGAAGGTCCCAGAAACGAGGCCCCGCTCAAAGCGTGTATTGCCACCTTCCACTAGATGTCTGAACCTACTGATCCTCAAGGAAACCGGATCATATCAGCTCTGGTGGGGGTCATGAATCCACGTTTTGTGTCTAGGTTCATATAATTGTCTGAAGTGGTACTTGGAAGAGGATTAACGTATTGCCTCTGAGGATTTTAAAGGCACTTTACACATTTGGATGTTAGGTCTTCCTGCCGAGTGACAGGCTGAGATTAGGTTTCTCACGAGGTGGCTGAAGTCACAGGTGAAATGTGACTGAGCCAAGAGTAAATCCCAGATTTGACTCTTATTTTCAGAAGCAACGCTCACTGGCACTGCAGGAACCGACACTGAAGAGTGCTTTATTAGTTCAAAGCACAGCCTAGCACATCCAAGGAGCTGCTGTAAATGCTAATGGTGCCATTTCTACATCAGCTGAGGTCTAAGCGCAAGCCTGCTGGGGGTCCTGTTTATCTCCAGCAGTGACTGACACTGTCAGGAGCTGAATTCCTTTCTTTGCTTTTGGCAAAGTGTAGGTTGGAGCCTGACACATCGTTGAACAGCAACACCCACCACAGCAAAGGCTTTTTTGGTCGGTGTCCTCTTCCAGAATATAAATTATAATTCTGAACAAGCGTTAGAACCTGGAACCTTAAACGCCTGTCAGTGTTTTTAATGGTCATATGATTTTGTTGTTGTTTTGAATGAAGCCACAGAGCCTAGCATTATACTTCCTTAAGGTTATCTTTTAACTAAAGTGCTCTTTGCAGATGTAGTTACAGCTTTGTATTTTAAGAGCACTGAGCTGAAACACCTTGGAAAATGAGCCTTGGTTTTGTACTTTTCCGTGAAGCTTTGCATGACAATCCACAGAGTAAACAGAAAGGTGACAAACTCCTACTGAGCTTTGAAGTGAGCTCATTAGTATATTGGGGCTCAGGTGCACTAGCTGCACAGCTTCAAAGAAGAGGTGGTCCAGAGCAATATCTTATGTTCTGTATCCTGAGCCCTGGGAGACCTGTGCTCAGTTATATACTCTGCTGTCTGCTTTGCATCTTCTCGCTGCACCTCAGTTCCGTCAGGACAGTAATGCTTCCTTACTTCATGGACATCTTAGGAGGCTCAGGGTTATGAAGGCTGAGCCACAGACTCCTGCGATGGACAGGACACCAAAGAAAGAGTCTAGCCTCTTTCTAACTGCGTTGCTGATTTGTAGTATGAATTTGGTGACGTCCCTCTATGCCTTCTTTTTTAGCCTCCGTCTTTTGCAAAAACAGAGGTAGGAAAGCTGTGCATCCCCTCCTTTGCTTAATGATCTGAGACACATTTATTACAGGCACAGTAATTATTACAAAAAGTGTTCTTTTCAAGTTAATCTGCAGGCATGCACATGCAAGAGGCTACCTACTTGCTAAAAACTTTTTTCTTCTTGTTTTCTCTCCCTTACAGATTCCAGTAAGATTATGGCAGAGTATAGCCACACACAAAACCAGATGGAATTACAAAATGCTAGTTTGGGAAAGGGTTCTGTGGCAAATTCCCTTGAAAATGGTCTCCAGGATATTATGGAAAACCTCAACCCGAAGAAATATTCATCAAGTCTCAAATTTAAAACAAACGGGGACTATGCTGGCTCATATTTAACCCTTTCACAACCTATGCCAGTTAAACATAATTCTTCCTCCAGTGTTAAAAATACACACTCTATTACCAAAATTCAAGGAGGCAAGCAGTTCCCCTGTGAAAGCCCGTATCTTCCAGATAAAAGCATATCTGTAAAGCATTTGGGTTCTGTATCGGGCACGTCTCCATCCCTCAGTGGGTACAGTTTAGGAAGGACAGACTTTGATATTCATGCCAGCAGAGAAAATGAAAAATCCCTTGGACAAATGGATAAGCTTCACTACTCAAAGTACAGTCAGAAAAACAAATCGTACGACAATGTCTACTTCCCAGGAATGCTGGAGACGAAGAAGATCTCAGGCTCTCTTCTGACCATGTGGAATGGAAGCTCAGGGAACGAGCTGATGCTCTCACCTGCTAGCAATTCAGGGGCGGCCAGCATGCCTTCTAGCCCAAAGCAAGGCAGGAGGATGAATATTGAAGACAGCCTGGCCGTTCACATAAAACCAGTTAAGCACAAGGATGTGATGATGGAGCCTCTGGGTTCACGGCCTAGGAAGTACTCTGGTGGATCTCTAAGTCATATGGGAATGTACAGTCGTTCCCTACCCAGACTTTATAAATCAACAGAAAGCCAGCTGGTGCCATTAAGCTTGCCCCCCAGAAGCTCTCTGGGTAATACTAAAAGGAAAAAACTTGGAGAAAAAGATCTACCTCAGAACGCTTTAGATGCTGATAATTACCTGAATTTTTCTTCTTGCAGCTCAGGGGTTTCACCACACGCAAACTCTGTCTCTGGGAATAATCCCTACGTCAGTTCAACTCTTAGTGTTCCTGCAAGCCCTCGAATTGCTAAAAAAATGCTTTTAGCACCTTCTTCCCCATATCTTTCTGATGATTTCGATAGACTTGGACTCTCAGGAACAAGTCCCAGTAGTTCTTTCTCCCTACTGGATTTTGACAGGTCGTTCTCTGTCCGAAGAAACCTTTCTACCAGTTCTGTGGAACTTGACGACCCAGACCTGGAAAGTTACAGGCAGACGCCAAACTCACTGCAAACATCCATGAGAGAGCGGAAGAACAGCATTAGCTCCATTTCGGGAAGAGAAGACCTCATGGACTATCACAGGAGGCAGAGGGAAGAGCGGCTTCGGGAGCAGGAGATGGAACGGCTGGTAATTTTTTTCTCTTCCTCTTAGTTTTTTGTGGCAGTTAGCATTTGCAAAATGTCCATCCCAGATCTAGCCATCAGGAGGGTACAGCAAAGCATAAGCTGCCGTGTTTTGAAATTCGGATGTTGCCTGCTTCAGATGCCTTATTGTCGCAGTCCATGAAGCTAATGCTTAAACAGCGTGCTGCTGTAACAGCTTGGATAGACAGTACCATTCAGCCATCTTAAAAAAAATGTTGGAACCCATGTAAATTGTGTTCAGTCCTCCTGCGGGCTCTGTTAAAATGTCTACGTACATAAAACCCACAAATTGCACTGCAGGGATCCAGCACTTTCTGTTTTAGATGATGGAACTGTTTTGTGGTAAGTGGGTAAAAAAAATGAGACTCCGCTATAAGCTGCTCAACCGTGTGTGCTGCAGAGTCAGGTATGCATTGGTGTGGGTTCAACATCCATCATCAGAGCTTTCTCTGCTTGGTTGTGGTTTCTCCTCCTGAGCATTTTCATTAAAATATAGGCCTCCTTGCTTCTCCCCCTTCCCAAAATGTAGAGTAGCAGAGGGGGACAGAGTTTCTCTCTTTGTCTCTAGTCAATGTAAAATAGTGCATACTGCTTCAGCTCGGGATTAAACTTGGTAGTAAAATGTAATTTATGTATTATTGAAACAAGTTTTGAGTAGGGAAAAAAAAAGTCTTTAGAACGCGCAAAGATGGTTGAAATAGTTTCTTATTGAAACTGTCTCTGAAAGGATACTTAGTATTTCTTTGAAAAAAGTTTTCTCAGTAGCTACAAGAGTCTTTGACCCTATTCACATGCATTCATATTGTACTGATTTTATCGTCCACATAGAAACCGAGGTCGTTAGATGGGCCAGTTCGTATTACTGAATCTTAGATTTGAGACATTAACTTTACATTTGTGTGCTTTAATTCAAATCTTTATGGATTTGAGCAAAATGGGGATACGATACTCTTAAACCTGTCTAGTTTGCACACAGGCAACGAGCCTGTAGGGGAGTCCACTTCCCGGACAGGCCGGGGTGAAAAACTGTGGGGAGGTGGGATGCGGGAGCAGGGGCTGCCCATCAGGGAGCGCTAGCAATGGCCTGGCACCTGTGCAGGGCCACCGCTCCCATTTCGAGCTGCACCTGTGAGCAGGCTCAGCTGAAGATTTGTAACCTGTTCAGATGTCTCCCTCCCGTCTCACCTACATCCTTGATGCAAGTTGGTGAGGAACCTGTTACGCAGGCAGGAGCCTGCCTTTTCATCCCTAATCCGCTCAGCACTGCAGTCTATAAGATACACGCTGTTGGTTTGCAGGATGTGAAAATGTTCATCTTTGCCTGCTTAGAGCCAGGGCTGTAGAGTCGAGGCGCAGGTGTGAGGGGTCGGCAGGCACTGCCCTCTCCTCCCTCGGTGAGCGGTAGGGCATGCGCGCCCCTGCCCTGCCTTGCCCCCTTTGCCCCCCAAAACCTCCGCTGGCTGCCCTTGAAGCTGCGGCTTCTCGGGAGCAGGTGCCGGGCTCCCTGGCGTGAGGAGGGCTAGCTGCGAGCGGAAATGACTGGGCGGCTTAGGAAACGTTGTTGGGCTTGTGCGCGCAGAAGTGGGAAGCATCAGCAGAAATGCTGGTGGGTTGTTTCTTCCTGCTGCCTTCTCCCTGCTGTTCCTCCACTCCCTTTGGAACTCTGCTCTCTTCTCCCTTGTTTGTGTCTTTTGTGTGTGCAAAGTGGTGTTTGCTTCTTATCAGGGGGTTTTCCAGACAGTCATGCTGTAAAATCTGAGATTATCAGTCATAAAGGGCAACGTAGTAGAGCATATTTGTATTTCAAAGAGAACAGCTTTTTTTTTTTTTTTTTTTTTTTGTGGTGAGAGATGGAAGATATGGGGTTGTTTCAGTACTCAGTAATGCTAAAAATTGTTCTGGTTTTATATTTGAATGTATTGACTACATTATTTTTTTTTCTTCACTATTTCTTTTCTTGCTGGTCGATACTTCTGTCAAGTCCTGATTCTTTAAAAAGAGAATTTGCAAACTGTTTTTTCAAGCATGCTAAAGCTTTTGAAAAAAGATAATATTTTGTGTGTTGCATATAATTTGAACATGAAGGAACTTCCTCCTGCTTGAGTTCATCTTCTGTTCAGGATCCTGGTCAATATTTTTTTTCCTCCCTTGTTTTGAGCTATCTGGTGGAAGAGTTGAATATCAGGAGAGTGCCTCCTTCCGATGGTTTGAGGGTCTGAAAAATGCCATAAATAGGCTTTAAGATCTCTGAGAGGAAAGGAATATATTTGTGATGTTTTAAAAAAAATTAAATAAATCCCCACATCAGCTCTTAGGGCCCATCCTGTTTGGTTGTGGGTTTTTTTTTTTTTTTTTTTTTTTTTTTTTTTTTTTTTTTTTTTTTTTTATTTATTTTTGTCATTCTGAGTGGATGGGTCTATCCAAACAGGGTCTTTATATATCCAGCCTGAGTTTCCAAAGAGCAGCTTTGTCTGACCCTTGTGAAATGTGAGATGGACAAAGGTTAGAGATCAGGTCTGCTCAGGTCTCTTTTTTTTTTTTT
>WAAD01022344.1:243200-265436 GCA_013389945.1 Fregata magnificens
GGGGGGGGGGAGATGTGAATAAAAAACTGCAACCAAACAAGCACCCATGGATAGCAAAACTGTGTGCTTTGGATTCTCAGCGCTGAATAAAAGTCCAGATTGAGTGGCTGGTAAGTAAGTGGCAGGGGAAATGTAGTCCCTCTTTGCACAAGTATTAGACTATTACATACTGTGGTTTTTGAAACAAGATAGGGAGAAGAAAAATGTAGGACTACTCAGAGAACTTCATCGGAAACATGAGCCTCCTTTTTAGAGCATTAGACTGCTCTACAGCCCAGATAATGAAATGGAGAGCATCTTCATTTGCACCAGCACTGCCCCTGTAGCTATCCTGCTGGCACAGAGTGGTTTTGGGGTGTTGTGTTTGTTAGCTTCTATTCGCCTCTGGGTTGTGGGTTTTTTTAGTAAAACCTATGCACATGTTGCAGCCTGTCCTCGTATATTTACTTTCACTTTTTTTTTCCTTTTTCTCTTCCATATAAATTATTCTATGAGTTTTTCTTGTGCTTTTTAAGTGACAGAGGCTCCTCTGGAAGTTTGCATTTTGAGCTGTTGCTGTGGCCTGCATATGAAACCAAACAATCTGCTGTCATTGCCCAAAGCAATAAATAGAGAATTTAAAAAATGGTGCAAACAGTAAAAATAAGTATTGCAGGGGGTTTTTTTGAATGATTTAAATGTCTGAGTTTAAATGCGCTCCTGTGCACCAAACAGAAAAGACATGTACATACTTGTGTAGGATTTGGTGTTTCTCCCTCTCTCTCTCTTGATTTACTACGGCTGGCTTCACCCAAACTAGCTGAAGACTGGTGCCACTTCTCTTTTGCCAGCCTGTTCCTCTGTGACTTGAGGAGCTGGAGGAACTGGAGTTCCCATTGCTGCCATCCCTCTGGATGTGGTGGGCTGTGGGAGCGGGCGGGATGGTGCGAGGTTGCCCCTGGAGCTTGCACAGGCGGCAGGCTGGTGGGTCACAGTCTGTTTCTGCTTCGTCTCCAGCCCAGCTGACCGGACATTGCGTCTTGGCATAGGGATGTTTATACAAGTTTTACACAAGTAGAAGTCAGAGTTAGCTACTGCTGAAGCTAGCCCAGGGGCCTTATAAACAAGGAAAAAAATTATCACTGTGATCTAAGAATATTCAAAGAGATTCAGTTAGCTATTGAATTTTTTTTTTTAAAGAGGAAATGTCACTCTCTTTTTTCCTATCTGAGATAAAAGCCCAACTGTGGTAGCTGCTGGAACTGAAAGGCAGTCTTTCTCTTCAGCCCGTGGGGAGGTTGGGGGTAGAACAGCACAGGCAACATAGTCAGATAGATATTAAGGCCATCTGTTTTGTTTGATACCCACTCATTTGAATAGCACTGAACTTGATTTTTCTACTGCTGGTTTTTAGGCAGTACAATCTGTTTCCTCTAGATGGTGGTAGGTACTTAAAAATTACATGTGCAGTATCTGTGTGATACCTTCCATAGTCCAGCTGTCTGTACAGATCTGTAAACAGATGCTTGTTAATGAAGTTTTACTAGATTCAGGAATTGTGCTGGGAGAGACTTCAGCTCATATGACCGATGCCCGAACGAGCAACAATAAAATTCAAGGAGCTTATTCCATAGTCCACTTTTTCACAGTCAGAAGAGCATTGAATTTCATTAAGTTTATTCAGCAAGTAGGAAATAATACAGAATATCCCTGTGCCTGGTTTGCATTGATGCATTACAGTTTAGTAAGATGTGGTCATGTGAGGGGAAAATGAAATGAAAATATTTTGGAATTTTCAAGGTGGTACTGCTTTAAAATTATGGTTAATAGAGCTTATGTAAATCTCCCATACAGCTTGGAAAAACTTCATATACATGTTTTATAAATTTATATTGGCACTGTGTCTTTTTATAGACCCTTGAAATGTAAAGTACCCAAGCTGTATGTAAAAGTGTAAGTGACTTACCTCTTACAGGAACCCCAGCCAAGCAGGCAAAGGCTAGATCAAGGTAATTTTTCCCACCACTAGTATTTGACAGTCTCTATAGTGTTACAGAATAGCTACTTAACATCAGTTCAGTTTAGTAAATGAACAAGTGCCGTATAATAGGATAAAAAAACCCTGCAGAATGTAACTAATAGTGATGACTCAGTAAATTTTCAGGAACGTTCAGTTTTACTTATGTTCCAAAACATTACTGTGGGATCTTTAATAATCAAAGTGTGGATTACATATACTTAATTTTTGCAGCTACATGTTTTATGCAAATGAACAGTATGGGCCAGGAAGAAATCAACTTCAGGAAACCTATTCTCATTTACAGAACTTAAGTACTGCACTGGAGCTCTAGTCTTCAGGCTCCTGCCCGCAGCGTGATTTGAAAAGGAGCGTCTGCATAGATACTATAGGGGCAAAAGGGCAGTGGTCTGAACAACGCTGTTATTTTGGAAGCTCATGGCATTTCCTCAGGAGCCAAATACGTGCCTACAGATACAGGAGCTAATTCTGCAGAAAGTCGTCTGCTCAGTTCCTCCCTGGAGGCTGGCTCTACTCCATGCCACTGATCTCTGCTGCTTTTACCAGTCCATTTCTTCTGTGCCTGTACTGGGAAGGTAAGGACGAGGCGTGCCAGCCTGGTCCCCGTACCCAGTCCTCTGCTCTGAGCTGAGGTGCTCTCTCTGCAGCGCTTCTCCGTCCAGGTGCCTCTGCTGTGAAAGGCTGCCTGCCCATCGCCTATGAGAGACGGACATGAAATACAGGCGCTTTTTCTGAATTTTGTGCTGCTAGTGGTAACCTCGGAGCCAAAAGACTAACTATAGCAAAACAAGGACTGAAAATGACAAAATAAATGAGGCCGGGGTGAGAAACTGGTGCAAACTGGAGGGAAGGGGAAGAACAGTTGGCGAGGTGTTCTCAGACCCAGTTAAAGTCTAGCTTTGAAATAAGCTTTTTGGTATCTGACAGGCGTGAAATCACCAGCTCCTTAGAAATGCCAGAAGAAAAGAGAAACCTTTCTCCTACCTCTTGTCCATGGGGTACTGAACATATTTGTAAGAAAGAAAGTTTGGGGAGTTTCTGCTGCTCTCTTCCCCCATCTCTCTGTCTCTTTCCCTCCCATCCTTTTTGACTAGCTGCTGCTCCAAGCTTTTGCCGTGAAGCTGGTTGTTTGCCTGCCCGTGAGGTTTTTAAAGAGCAACAGTGGAAAAGTGCTGTTCTTCGGTACCTGAAAAGAGCAGCAGTCTCTTCTTCAGGCAAAGAGAGCCCTGGCTGCAAGGACTAGCCATAATTCTCATTAGCATTGGTCACAAAGGATAGACTGAACATGTATTTTTAATGAAATCTGGGGTTATCCAGTTGCTAATGGCACTTATCTGAAAAGCTTCCTGCTTGCCACAGCTGATTAACCAAGACTTGCCTTGATATCTAGATATCGCATCACCTCTACGCGTTTGTAAAATTCATATATGTGACATGCAGCAGATGAACAAATTCAGGAATCACTGACGTGGTTGCTGTTAAAGAAAGTGGGAGGTATTTATCTCTGCTATTTTGGAATATTTTTCTTTACAGTGTGCCAGGGATGTCTCTTAATGTCATTGTTAATCAATAACAGAGGAGGGTTATTATCCCCTTATCCCACCCTTCTCCTTCAGCACGTAAATTTGCAGCCATCCATAGCTGGTGTGTAGCTTTGCCAAAGCCAAGAGTGGTGAAACTGCTCAGGCAGAAAGTACATAAGACCTGTGTACCCCTTTTTGTAGCAGGTAAGAGATCCACTGAAAATACAAGGAGAAGTTTTAGTCTGTTAGAAAGGACATTTTATGGGGAAATACACTGAGGCTTACAAGGCTTGATTCAACACCCCTCCCTCCCCCCAGAGCCCATTTTAAACCAATTTCCTTCTTCTGACGTACCTTTTTTTTCCCCCGCTGCTGTGTTCAGCATCACAAATAACTTGTGTAGTATTTCTTGCAAAATTATTGACTGGATTTTCCATGTGCTACTGCTTTTGCACTTTTCATTGCAGGGGTGCTTTCCTAGCTCGCTGCTTGACTCGGAAATTTATGCTGGAAACAGTTAAATGCAGGTGTGCTGGAGCTGGAATGAGTTGGCTGAGAAGAAATGATGAGAATAGAGCGTATAAAATAACCACAGAGCTTCCTGTCCGTAAGCCTCTCGGCACATGTCAAAATAGAAGTGAGAGGTATCGGTATTTCTGTAATGTGTCTGAAAGTTCATCAGGAATTTTTTGAAGACTGGCAGAGGTTTTCCTGCAATTTTTAAGCTTTCCTGAGCGTCTGAGACTTGGGGAAAAAAGAATCCCCCCCTTTTTTCTTTTTCTGACTGCTCAGCAAAGGGCAGGTTTGCAGTGAGAGCCCCTCACCTGAGCGCTTAGGCTAGGATGAGCAGCAGCTGCGCTTTGAAATTTGCCATTTCCTATTATTATTGAAGGGATGGAGGCTTGGCATGGGGTAACTTGATATACCCTGTTGTTGCAGGGAAGGGTGGGACTTCATGTCCTGATGCTGTGTTTCCCATCTATAACCATTACGATGACTTTATGAAAGGGCCAGGCCTGGTGCCGTCACAACAGGGAGAGCTGCATAATTACCGGCGATCCCAGCCAGCGCTTGCACAGTGCTTTAGGAATTGGGTTGCGTGGCCAAAAGGTTTAGCAAGAGGGAGGATAGCGGTGTTGGAGGGGTAAGGGAAGAGGCTTAGGGTCTGGCAGTGGTTGCCTGGGGGGAACAAGGCTTTGGGGAGTTATAATTATGTCGATCATTTGGGGTTGAAGGATGTCTGCAGAATCTGCTGGACCCATTTCGTGGAAAATACAAGCTAGCAATTGCTGCCCTGCAGCTGCCCAGGGCTCCATTATTTCAGCAGCTCGTCTCTGCCAGTGCTGTTACAGGAGGCTTCAGAGGAAACTTGCAGTGGGAACCTGGGAAAAAGCGACCTGAAGGCAAAATTTCTGTCTCGCAGCGCTCTCTCGGTTGGGTAGTGCTCAGAAACGGATGGGTTCAGATGGGTTCTCCAGCTCAGAAATGCAGCTCTTAACCGCGGGTGATGCGGGGTGATGTGAACGTGTAGTGCACACAACTGGGTAATCTCTTGGTAGCCGTATAAAAAGCTGGGTGCTTGTAAACCAGTGTTAAATTTTCATAAAAATCCAATGGCTTGCTGCAGGGAAAGGGCAGGCAATGCATTGCCCGAACTGCTTTGCTTGATCCTTGTTATCGCTTGCTGCTGGGCATAGGGAGCATTAGGACTGTCAGAAATAGCTGCTTTGCAAATCCTGTTTGCAAACGTAATGCCAGGTAGAGCTTGGAAAGCGAGTATGTCTGCAGTGGTTCCTGGGGAAGGAGGCTGAGGATTTTGGGGTTTTGGCTTTCTTTTTAAATACTACTAAAAATAAGAAGGATTTCCTAGAAATCAGAAATGAGATCATTAGTGCAGGTATTAAGCATGGAACTCTCACAGTCATCTTTTTTCCAGCAGAATTTTCAATAGGCTTATGGTAAGCAATTTTTTATTTTAATTATTTTTCTTCTTTAGCAAAAGAAACATGAAATTACATAAAAGCATTACCTCTTAAAAATGAAAAGGTAAAAAAAAGAAAGTCATCTGAAACAGAAGTTACAGGAAGCTATGCTTACAGTAAAATAAAACAAATATAGCTTTCTGATACTTTTTATAAAGTATCATCGTGATCTCGAAATTCTCAGGGAATTAAATGTTTATAGCAACTTGAAGCACGTCAGGTCAAACTGGCACAGCTATTCAGATGCTCAAGTTTGAAATGTTAGTATGAATCCATAGGGAATTTGAGCTAACTAGCAAATAAAGATTTCCCCCACTTCTGTGCATTTGACATCTGTTGTATTTTAGATATGATGCCTCATTTTTCTGCTAATGCTCCTAAAAGTGTCTTTCAAAATGTGCACTAATTCTCTCCCCAAAAGGGCAATCAAAGTTAACAAAACAGAAAATCCAAAAAAGTCAGGAATGAGTGAGTTCATGGAAAATCTGTGCGATATTTTTGCAGCTTGGTAGGAGTGTAGCGTAAGTGTAAAGTGGAACAATTAGTGATTTATACAGTGAGCTCACTGGACATGTGTACATACAAATGGGGTATGGTTACAACAACCTGAATAAACAACATTAATATTAAAATTTTCTACATTGGAAAGATAAATAAGTGTTAGGACATCTTATTTAAGTAGCTGTTCATTTCTGTGACATGTACTTTTAATTTTTTAAGTTCTTCTTCCGTGTTAACTTTGATTCTTCATCTTGCACTGTAATTTTTTTAGGTATATCTGTTTATTCTCTCAAAGTGCTAGAGACATACATGGAACTGGAGGATTTTAATCCTTCACTCTAAAAACAAACAAACAAAACAACCCCCCCAAAAAACCACCAGCAAACTTTTCTAACTTCGTCTTTACTTTAGCTCACATGTGATGCTTAGTGCTATTATCTTTTTTTAAACTAGGAACGACAGCGGCTGGAGACAATCCTGAATCTGTGTGCAGAATACTCCAAATCTGACAGTGACCCTGCTGCAGCTACAACAGTTGCTGATGTTCAAAAAATTAACAAAGAACTCGAAAAACTTCAGCTCTCTGATGAGGATTCGGTGTTCGAAGACTCCCAGATGAATCTGGAAACGAGGTTCAGAAGCCACTTGAAATCATCTGCAAGCGACTCGGATTTCTCGGAGCTGAGCAACCACAGTCGCGGCACTGCTGCTTTCCTCCCCTCTAGAGGGTTGAGAGCCGACGAGCACTTCAACGAAAGCGCGAAGCCTCCACCTTTCTCTGCACCTGGCTTCCTGAAGGATGCCACCGAATCGTCCTACCTAAGCATCACACCAAAGGTAACACTGAAAGAGTACAATCCAGGTTTGACTGCTCGAAATCCTCCTCTAGAATCAGCTGTCCTGGCAGGGGCCACAGTTAGGATGGCTTAGGTGTGAGAATTAATCTCAGAGCTTATACAACTTAGCAGCCAGCAAATGATTATTTCGTTTTCTGTGGAAGCTATTGGTACTGAAAGTTTGGTTTGTTTTTTTTTCCAGAGGGATGTACAGATCAGGAAGAGTTTTAAGATTTTCTGAGGGAGGAGGATTTGCTTGAACCATTATAGCTACTTAAATAAGGAAGGTTTCAGGAACCCTGCTTAGCACCGTGCTGGGATGTAGGAGGGAAGGGAAGCTCTGCCGTCTTCTCCCAGTCTGAGGCTCCTGTCTTCTGTAAGAGGAGGATGTTTTCTCGTGGGCAAACCAGAACAGTTGCATGGGAGGCGAAGAGGAGTTGCCTGGGCCAAATTTACTGTCCTTCCCTGGGTTTGGACCTGAGCCACTTGTCAAATCAGCTGTTGCCTCTCATGGGGTGTGCGGTGGCAGCCAGCCTCCTGCCACTCTAACCCGACTCCTGCGTTTAACAAGCTGCAGCTCCTTTCCTGTGTACTTCACACTGCTGTTTTGTCACTGAAGGGAAATTGTCCTTTAAAAAAACCAGCTAACAGCATTCCTAACAATTTCCTTCAGCTAGGGCAGCAGCAGCCTCATCTGAGCTGGGACAGGGGCCTTTCGTCATCTTGGGTCAGTGCTTAGGCTCTGGTGTGCCAGACCAGCAGTGCAGCAAATCCTGGTGACGGGCAGTGTGTTAAATAACTATATTCAAGAGTTAGAATCAGGAGCATAATAAGACGAAGCAAAGCCGTAAAAGCAGGTTTCTGTTTAACAAATTCACAGCTTCAAAATACTTTGTGTCTCTTCTTTTTGCTGTTATTTACACACTGTATGAGCTTCAGCACGGTTATATGCCTAACATGAATTGTATTTAACCTCTGCTTAACTTACTTACATCTTTATAGCCACTAGAAGTGTGTTATGCGTAGAATAAGAGAGGTGTGATAGAAAAACATTTTCTCCTATAAAGGGGTATCTCTCTGGAAATCTGTCTGCTCAGTCTTTCAGTGTGAACTTATGTTGAACAGAAACGTGCTATTATGTCTTTACTTGGCCTTTCCATGTTGAAAAGGCAATAAGGCATTTCACTTACAAGTTACTGTGGTCTTGCATTTCTCTCCCGTTTGTTGCTTTCTACGTGCAAGTCAGAGATCCTATTTTAAATCCTTATTAGGAAGTTGAAATCGAAGATGTTATGTCAGCATTATCCGAACAGGATACCGGACAAAAAGAGGCTTTCCTGCTAGGATTACTAATGCTAATCAAGGAATACCATTCATTCATTGTAAAGGGTGTTCTGCTAAGCCCTGAGAAAAGCAGTAACAAGCAACTGTGTTAATGAAACACAGCTCATTGTTTTAAAATATCGAGATCAGATTTGTCCAGGATAAAATGCCTGCTCTCAGAATAGCCATTCAGTAGCTGAGCTGAGCCTCTTTTGAGCAAGGCTGTGTGGTCCAGTGGTTAACGCGAAGCCCTGCACGCAGCCCACTTCTAATTCTGCCTGGGGACAATGAGCGAGCAGCCCTACCAGAGTAATTGGATCACAAGCCCCTGGGGTCTGACGAACATGAAGAATATATCTGAAACTCAATACTCATTGGTCTAGCCTTTGCTGGTATAAGATCACAGGTATTTTCTTAATAATGTTGTTTAGTTCTTGGCACAGTTATCTAGTAAGTAAATGGCAATGAAAAGAGCAATGTTAAGGGTACTACTTCCTCAGTGCTAACTGGGGAGACAGAACCAACTTTGGTCCTTATTTTACAGAAGTTGCCCATCTTAATGGCTGGTTACAAAAATGTTCTATCCTACCTCCTGGCTTTTATTATATGTACAGCTGATATTTACATAAAAAGCATCTCCATCTATCTGTGTTATTTTTATAAGGGAAAAGTTGGATTTTTACAACCTAAATAGCACAGCATGTAAATTATTGTCAAAGGTTAGGTTTTCATAATTCATGTAGAATGAATAGTATTTACTGTTAAGTATAGTATTTACTTCCAATGCCTGGAAGTAAAGTATCATGTTTGTTTCTCTTGTACATGTTCTAAATATAGAAATAGCAATCTAGTAGATCAGAAATATGTAACGGGTTCAAAACCAGCAGTACCGTACTTGTCTAAAATGAACACAATATGAAAGGGGGAAGGAAAGACAGTTTTTAACTCTTTTTCTAATGAAACTCTTGTAATGTGCAACTGCAGATACCAGAATGCACAAGTGATGAGCAAAGAGGGCAGGAGCTGGGTCGACTGGAGGAGGAGCGCATTGTAATACTAAATAACTTGGAAGAACTTGAGCAGAAGATCAAAGATTTAAATGACCAGATGGATGAATCCTCAAGAGAGGTGTGAAATATGTTTTGGTTTTAAATGTCTTGCTTGTTAGGTATGTCTACCTAGCATAAGTCTGATGGGTTCAGCAAGTACATAGGGAACTCATGGATGTACGTAGCCTTCATATTCTGTGCTTTTTCACCAGGATTAGGCACAGAATCATGGACCTGGCAGTCTCCTACTATGAAGGTTGTTTTTCCCCAGCTGGGAGATGAATGTGATGCTCGGATTAGCCTTTCCCAGCTGTAACCATTATACTCCTAAGTGGAATTAGAACAATCTTGCTTGTTTAATGGTCACTCAATTGATCTACATACCTTGTGTCACTTGGGAGTTTTATGGTGGTATCTCCTGTGACCGTTTAAAGAGAAAGGAAGTGAGACAACTTCCTTTTAAACCTCCTTGGCTTTACGGTGGCAAGGTTATGTTGGCACCCTCTTGACTTCTGGAATCTCACAGTTGCAGACTAAGCTGGCCAGGCATTTGGGTTGTGCTTGCTCCAATTATCAGCGACAGGAAAGAAACAGCTGTTCCAGAAGGGTTTCCTACGGAGCCTGGGCACAGAGAGTCGGTACAGTATCATAACAGAAGGAAGCACAGAGAAGAGATAGAAAAGAAAAAGTTTTGGAAAAAAGAATCTTCAAACTAAAGTTGGTTTGGAATTTATTTTGCAGTATTTTATGTTGCAGTTCTACTTTTTCTTGGATTTGTGATCTTTTTTTTAACTTATTTTTGTGGCAGTAAAACTTACCTTCCCCCCCTCTTTTTTAAATGTTTCTCTCTTGTGAATAATCACCAACTCACTCCCTTTCCCCCAGAAAATAATGTGTATCAAGATTTCTTCTTAATCTGGACTGCTTCTGAAAAATGTTTTGTGTTCCTAGCTGGATATGGAATGTGCCCTTTTGGATGGGGAACAGAAATCTGAAACAACAGAGCTGCTGAAAGAGAAGGAAATATTGGATCATCTAAACAGAAAAATAGCTGAGCTGGAGAGAAATGTTATTGGTGAAAAAACAAAGGTAATTGAGTTATCTTAGCTAGCTGTGTGCTCTGTTCCCCTTGGTCTTCAAAAGACATTTATATGATTAACATGTTGATGGAGGTTATTTTATGAAGTACTGTCTATAAATAAATTTACTTGATAAATATGGAAGAAAAAAATAGTTGTCTCTCCATCATCTCCCTGTAACAGTCTTGTTTCCCAAGATATGACTGACAAGCAAAATATAGTACACTTAAGTAAAAAGACCTGACATACTGTGAAGATATTTTTGATTAATAAAAAAATCCATATAGGGCTTGGATTTGGGTTATCTGTTGTTTAAAAGAACAATATTAATTGAACTGTTCCACTGCCATCCATTGTTGGTTATATATTTTGAATTTAAAAAAAAAAAAAAAAAAATTAATCCTTTCTCAGCAAAGGAATAGAATGAAGGAAGGCTGTGGTTTCAGAAGGTGGCTTGTATAGAATGATACGTAAGACATCTGGCAAGTACATCGTTTTAAAGCAATTATGTTGGTTTATTTTGTTTGCTGACTGACTGACAATTTTAGTACTGCAGAACACTCTCTCTGGGATTAAGTCAAAGGAATTAATTAGTTCTCCTATACAGTCAGATACTTCCTTAGTTGCTGTCAAATACGCAGTAAATTATACATAAGCATGTATTTGCAAAATAAGATAGCACTATAATAGGGTTTTAAGTACAGAAATGGAAAGGGCCTGCAAGATGAAGCTGTCCCCCTCAAGCCAGGGAGAGCTCGTTCCCTCCAGCAGGCTCTCCACTGGCCTCTCCAGGCGGGCAGTTCCCTTCTCCACAGGGGATGTGCCATTGCCAATAATATCTCAAGGTCAGGAAGTTTTTCCAGGGCTTTCAGCCAGTAATGTTTCCTTTTAAAATTTCATCCTCTACCTCATAATTTAAACCTGTCACTCGTGGAAATACTCTAGCTAGTCTCTCCCCCTCTTTTTTTCATCTTTCCAGAAATATCTGGAAGTCTTCTGCATTATTTGCTTTTGCTTAGACAAGCTGCACATTTTTAGCTCTTTCACAGTTCTCATTTAATTCACGCCTTACAGCTTGCATTGTTTTATTCTGAGCTGTTTGTGTTCAATTTCTGCCTACCCTGTCATGAGCCTGAATGCTGGTTTGCGGCTGTACTCATCACGCATGTGTCTGAGGAGAATGGTGCTCCCACCTCTCTGCCCTGTGGAGTGACAGCGCAAATCCAGTTTAAGCTTCAACTTTCGTGCACTTTCCTGCCTGCACTTTTCCTTGTTCTCATGCACCCCTTAGTGATCCTTCAGCTTTCAGTGTTGTTTGTGGTCATGTTTTAAGTTGTCCATGGAACGTGTTTCATACTTGGTTTTTAGTATAAAGATGAATTTAAAGTTGGTAACAGCAGATGGAGTGGTGCAAGCAGATACCCTCCAAAAGGATGCTGCTAGAAGTTTTGGTTGGTAGATGGTAACAAATAACATATCCAGAAATTCAAGAGAACTTTTGCCTTTCGTATTTGTTCTCTAGTAGCCTCAAACTTCAACAAAACTAATGGAAATTATTCTAAAACCTGTAGGTTGTTTAAATTTCCTTGCAATCACATGATGGAACAGTAGTGTGTAGCAGTCAGAAAATTAAAATGCCAGGTCTATTTTAAATTTTCAGTTGAACTGAAACATCGAAAGCAGCCTAGAAAAAGCACTTATTTAAAAGGCAAGTTCACTCAAAACATTTTTTTCCAGTATGAAGCATGCCACTAGTCAGATCAGTTACAGTGTTGTAGTTGTCTTTTCTTTTGTTTTCCTTTTTTTTTTTTTTTTTTTTAAAAAAACGAACAAAAAACCCAGCCGTGAGTGCATGCTCTAGACTTAAAGCCATGGCTCAGTTAATACTGAAATTATCTTTGTAGAAATAAACTGTAAGAGAGCCCGCAGGTTTTGTTCTGGAAGATGCCTGAAAGCATTGCATAAAAGTGAAAGTTTAAAAAAGAAATGGGAGACAAGCTTCTGTGAACAGGCAAAATATAAAGTGACAGCTGAAGTGTTCTGGAGAAAGTAGTGTCAGCCAGTAAAACAGATGGCGCTCATCGTGTCAACAAATACAACTGGCTGACTTGAAACAACAGTGTTTTCTAAAGCTTGATTTGTGTGTCTGTATGTTTAAGGTTGCAGCCCTGTAGCTCTGATCCAAGATAGGCAACATCTTGGCTCTGTGGTAGTACAGGACCAGAAAAGGGGTGCTCGGGGAGAAGTGCTAGGTGGTCCTTGTTGCTGAAATAATTTGAAACTTATGACCTCCTCAACAGAATTAAGGCTCAGGTTTTGGCCAGTAGTTGCTACCCTGCTGATGGTACTTTTTGTGTTGTTTCTTGCAAGAACAAGTCTCCCAGCGTCCACACAGTGGACATTGCCTGAATATTTCACCCCTAATAATACCGGTGGTCTTGGTTTTAGAGGTGCTTCCTGGCAAGAAGCTGTTGGGTCCGATCGCTCTGACAGTGCTTACATTTCCGTCAGGGTAAGGGAGTGATATCCGAATATGCCGCATGGCGTCATCTTGAGGTGAGAGGGAGAGTTAATTTCACTCATGAAACGATGCTGGGGCATTAGTGCTGTACATGATGGCGCTTGTCTCTGGAGCGACTTGAGCATCTCCTGAAATTTGCCACTGATCTTGGCACCTGTTTGACAGGAAACCCCTGCCTGGTTGTATTTCATCCTTACCCATGCACCTGTTTGAAAAACTTGTGAAATTCTTAAAAAGAGAGGTCATAAACTACAACCTAATTATTGTGCCATCCTAAGTACTTTAAATAGACTGTAGGTGGAAGTTTTTGTGCTACTTTCTACCTGATTTTTTTTATGCCCTGTGTATAATTCCTTTAGATGAGGATGCAAAGTTTTGCCAACTTTTGCACAGTTTTAAAGCCACAGTTTAAAAAGAAGTTTCTAGCCCTTGCGAGGCAAGAGAATCGACGGGAAAATGTACTCGAAGGCAGAGGGCAAAGAGAGTTATGAGTTCAGTTTTGGGCTGTGCCAGTGTGCTCTTTGCTGTGGTACAATGTCTCTGTGTTCCCAACACCTTGCTTGGAAATCAGGAATGGATTTTGCAAGTGGGTTTACACGTTATATGGTATGTTGCATTCTGATCTCATTCGAGTCCTGTGCTCAGTCCTACCTGAACACGTGGCGGGACTAATAGTGAGGAAGAACGGATGAATCGGTGGGGAAGATAACGTAGCACACACCCTGTGGTGAGTTGAAAGCGTTTCCTTTGCTTTTGTGAGTATGCCACCACGCACATTGTAAGGAACGAAGCAATTAATGTTGATTTACTTAGGTTTTAGAAATAAGAGCTATGAGCGGTTGCTGTTTCCAAAAGAAGATGACAAAGCCTTTCAGCACTGTTGCAGAACCCAGTGTAATTCTGGCTGTGGTGCATCTCTGCCAGGTGCTGACAGGACTCTGTTGTCCTGGCTGGGATAGCTACTTCCAGAGCTGGGGAATGGGGATGCTGTTGGCATGGCCTGTGCTTTCAGCTGTGCTGGAAATCGTGTTAGCGTATGGAGGAAGGTCTAGCTTTGCTTCCATGCTTCTTGAGCACAGCTTACAATTGTCTCATTCTTTCTCTTTTTGTGACTACAATGTGCTGCATATTTGGTTTTATTCACAGAAAAAGATGACCGACTATGTATTTGAATAGCAGCATTTAAGCTATTAAGTGCAAGTTCCAGTTATGCAGGGACAGCCCTGACAAGTCACTAGTAACACAATTTGACAGATGTAGCTTGAGCTCTCCAGGAAAGAGCTTTGCTACAGATATTGCCAAAATTACCTTGAGCGCAGCCTGCTCTGGAGAGAGCCGAGCTGGGCAGTACCCAGAAACAAGCAAGCGGGTGAGCCATCTCCCTTTTTCCCTGCCACCCGACCCGGCTTCCTGTAATTACCGTGGCAGTCATTCATGTTAATGTACTGTAGGTGTACAATAACAATGCTATTGTTTCAAGTGGAATAGCACCTCAGGTCCCCAGTGCTATTTACAATTATGACTTCCTCCCAATGACTCTTCATTCACGAGACTTAGTTCAGGACTGATGTTTGTCTATAAGGAAGCTGGAGAAAATTGTATTTACCTGATTGGATGTAATCCAGATTTGCAAAGTACTTTTTTCCATACAGTGCTACCTTAGTCTGTGTAGTTTTAAAACATGCAGTCCAGCATATATGGGGAAGGATGCTTAATGATTTGCCATGCCTGATGTCTCCAAGTTAAAGCGTGAGGTCGAAAGTAACAACATAGCCAGGGAAAAAAATAATAGATCAGCGAGAGTGAATAAACAGGAATAACTGAAAATAAGTAATGAATTCAGCAGAAGTGCTGTAGGAGGTAATCATAGCTAAATGGGAGTTTTGGCAGAGACTTTTAAAACAATTATTTATGCAAACATTTAGACTGCATTTTAGGAGGAGATTATTCCTCTTTTTCTGGAGGACCTTTGCCTTATGTCATGGTGGAAATACGTACTCTGGAACTCTTTTATCAAACTGGGTTTCCTGTCCCTTTTCGAGAGCAGAAATCAGGAGCAGCTGGCAGCGGATAACTCATCTTTTTTTGGAATACATTTAATTTTGTCCGCATGCTTTTGTGGAAATATTTTTCAGTCATTAACAGAATATCTCAGATATGCCAAAACGTTTGAAGCTCAGCCTCTTTGCTGAATTAGTACCGCAAAGACTTGCAAGAATTGAGTCAAGGAAAGAGCAGCTGTCTGAGCCACCAGCAATCAAAGTTAAATATACTGGTGGTTTCTCGTCAGTCCTTTCTCTTCTGGATTCATAATTCCTGCTCTTGTTTTTTATCCTGATGAACCTTACAAATTTATGCCTCATAGCATAGCCTTTTAAATCTTTCCTGGTTAGATTCCAGTTCAGCAAGATGTAAGCAAGTGTTTTAAATGGATGAGTTACCATGTCTGTAATATTATCAACCTCCTTAAGACATGATACACAAGATTAAGTATTTTGAGGAATACTTGCATCCACTGGATATATCCACATAAGGATGTCTTGCAGAGAGAACACTAATGAGGAAAAAGATGATTATGAAGATTCAAGGAGAAAAATCTGAATTCACAAGCTTTTTTTTAAAACAGTCATGAGGGAAATAGCAGATGGGTTGTACCGCTAAGGGAAATCCTCTTATTGTCATCTAGATGTTGGAGACTATACAGAATTTTAATTTTCTCACTTGAAATTTTTTTCCTTCTGGTTTGGATAATTATTTCATCTTCTTCTACATCCATGAAGGAACAGTGCTGTAGAATCAGGGGTTTTCTTTTGCCTCCCTGTCTGTTCACTAGGACAACACATTGCAATGGTCGGAGAACGAGCTTAGAAATTCCAAAAAGCTTGAGTTGTCTTAGGAGCAAGTTAATATGTGTAACTATTGTGGGTTTTTTTTTTTTTTTGACTTACAGCATAGGGATTGCTTACTCTGATTTAAAGTGCTTTTTAACATTAGCTTTATACATGCACGTGAAACAAAACCATTGAGATCTCTTATACAGATGCCGTCACTGTATACAGTCTGTCATGATGCATATAATAAATTAGTTACCATTCATACAGTAAAAGGAACTAGTGTGAAATACCTTCTTCTATCATATTACACTCTTTTTCATATGCCTGGCATACTTTTTTTTTTCTCCCCCTTCTTAATGGCTTCTTTCATGAAACCCACAGGGGTTTAGTGACAAATAACTAAATCATGATAAGTTTTATGCTTCTGTCCTGAAAGAGATCAAGGAATGCAGGAAAGAGTAGTCTGAAAAGTATAGAAGAGGAGCATGTACAGTTTGTGCACAGGAGGATCTGTTTCATTTCAACAGTATTTTTTAAATCAGAGTTGTATGTGGTCTGATTTGTATCAGCCATAGCATAGGAAATGCTTTCAATTTGCAAGAGTGCTCTAAGAGTTGGTAGACTTCGGGTTTAACGCTTTCCCCATGTGTAACATTTGCCCCTTTCAGTGAGTAACCACTGAAGAGCAGATAACACTGCCTAGCCTGCTTTCTGTTAGGGAATAGACTATTTTCTTACAAATTCATGGCAAGGGTTAGGCCAATTTCATCAGTGAGTTGTTGAACTCAAATCTTCTTGCTCTTCCACTTATTCTCCAAAATGTTTTACTGAATGGACAAACTCTGTAGCATCACACCACTTCCAAGTAGAAAGGAATCATTTCTGTAGTCTGCTCTTTCTCCTCCACTTCTAGCTTTTGCAGTAGATTATTTTTGGGAAGGGGAGGGATGTTCTTTTGGAGTGTGAAAGAATAAAGTTTGGCTAGAGGTGAAAACATGAAGATGAGGTGGAAAAGCTTTTCAGAACAAAGAACTGCATGTGCTTCTCCTTACTTCTCAGAAACCTGTGAGGGTTGTGAGACTAGCAGATTCCATACTGAGAGACAGAGCGTGCATGTGAAGCTTGGTGTGGGTAATGAGATGTTGCTACCTTAAAATGTGATGAGTTGCAGGTGAGTTGGACTGAGGAAGATCCTGGAGTACTGCAGACTGGAACATTTAAATTATAAAAGCCTGTTGGATGGGAAGGCATTCAGTACTTTTTTTTTTTTTTTAATGGCTTGTAGGTTTCTTTGCAGTTTCTCTTTCTTTNTAGAGTGAGCCCAATTCACCTAGCCAACAGTGACCTGGTAAAAATGATAGGTTTCTTGCTTTGCTTTTTTTCAATTTTTATCTGGATTTTTGGGAAGCTTTCTCTGTTTCATCCACGTTTACTCTGACTCATTTCTGCAGTCTACCAGTTTATGCAGGAGGGTTGGTTCAGAAGGCACATACACGTGCAGACACATGCTGCTTTACAATTTTAGCCTGCCTGCCTGCAGAATGCGATGAATGACAAATTCAAAAGTAGAATGACTTCTCTGCAGAAGGGGTGTGGGGACCTGCTGGGGTTTTAGGTGGCAGTCTTGATCAGGCATTAGGGCATCCTTAACCACAGGAGACAACACTGAAGCAATTGGTCTCTCTCTTTCTTTCTATTGTTCCCATTCTTCTAGGGGCTATGATTGTCTTTAATACTGTCCTTTTATCTCCTCTGTGTCCTCATCATCTATGAGATGTGTTGGATATATATCCTCTTTTTTTCTCTCTTTGCCCTAAAATCAATTCTACTAGATCTAAAGGTTGATTTCCTTTTGTGACCCATGCTGATCACTCTACGGTCTGTATTCATACCGTGGGTGCTCTGCTGACACCCTGTGTCTGTGCTGTTGGGGGATAGCATCACGCATCAATTCTTTCTACTGCCATCCTTCACAACATTCAGATATCCTTCACAACATTCAGATATCCCCCAAAACTGATCCAAGCTGTGGCCCAGCATTGTCAAAAACCACGTCACTCCTGCTCTGTATCCTGGCTGACCCCAAGTTCATTTAACATGTTTCTAGAGGCAGACCACAGGGCAAGTCGGGCGGTAGGCTAAGAGCAGATATTATGCTTTACTGAGCTGTACTTCTTTTCTCTGGAAACAGGATGTTAAGAATTCAGCCAGACTACAGTTAATGCAACTCCAGAGTCAGCGCTGGGGCTGGGAAGCCGTTGTCTGCAGAGAAATGTTTAACAAGTACAAGCTCATGTGGTTAAGATGAGGATGAGCAGCTGGAGCACACGGCTTCTGTTCACAGCTCTGCCACTGGCTGCTCTTGAGCAAACAGCCCAGAGAGTCAGCCGCAGGCCTGCCTCCGCTGCAGCTTGCACTTAACTTGCAAAGTTATTAATCTTTTCCCTTCTAAAAGAACTTGCCTTGATCCACTTATAGAAGAGACTGTATGAAAAAATTCTGATTATTCATTTATTTATCAAATTACTTTTGTGAATTAAATCGACTTTACCAGTGCACAGTCAGAGGTGTCACCGAACTTAATTCCACAGCTGCAAAACATATAATGCCTCTCATTGCTGAAAGTGATATTTCCTGTTAAGACTGCTCATTTTGAAGGGAGCCAGTTTGGTGGGATGTTAGCACTTCCTATGCTATAAATAGACCAGATGAGTATCACTTTCAATCTCAAAGGAATACATTTCTAATTTCTTGAGGGAAGTAACAGTATCTCTGGCAGGATTCTCAGGGAGTTTTATACTTGCTGATGATGTCTCCTCACACTTAAGATTTGACTCGCTTGTTAATGAATAAGCATGCTTGTTGCAGCGCATTGACATTTAGGGAGCTATTAATAGCTTCAGAGGCACAGTACTGCAGCTAATGTCAGAGAAGTCCTTGCTGCTTTGGATTGCTAGGTGGGCAGAAAAGGAAAGCGAGAAACAACGTGGCAGACTGAATGTTAAATGGACACCAAGGTTTGTGAGAAGGGGAACTACCAGTTTATTCATAGATTTCCTTCCATGTTGGCAGTAAGGATGACTCAGCAAACAGGGTTTCTTGGGGAGAGAGGGCTAGAGGTAACCTCTCAAGAGTTGCATGCTTCTCACTACAAGAAAGACACTGAGGTGCTGGAGCGTGTCCAGAGAAGGGCAACGAAGCTGGTGAGGGGTCTAGAGAACAAGTCTTATGAGGAGCAGCTGAGGGAACTGGGCTTGTTCGGTCTGGAGAAGAGGAGGCTGAGGGGAGACCTTATCGCTCTCTACAACTACCTGAAAGGAGGTTGTAGTGAGGTGGGTGTCTGTCTCTTCTCCCGAGTAACAAGTGATAGGACAAGAGGAAATGGCCTCATGTTGTGCCAGGGGAGGTTTAGATTGGACATCAGGAAGAATTTCTTCACCAAAAGGGTTGTCAAGCACTGGAACAGGCTGCCCAGGGAAGTGGTGGAGTCACCATCCCTGGAGGTATTTAAAAGACCTGTAGACATGGTGCTTAGGGACATGGTTTGTGGCACTTAGGGACATGGTTTAGTGGGACTTGGCAGTGTTAGGTTTACAGCTGGACTTGATGATCTTAAGGGTCTTTTTTCAACCTAAATGATTCTATGATTCTCCCTCATTGTGCAGCTTGCACATGCTACATCCTCCGGATTTCTGAGCCCTGCTGCTGTTGTTGTAAGACAGAGGCTAGCACAGGAAGTCCAGGTAATTGAATATGCTGGCTCAGTTGCTCATTTTTACAAGCTTAAAAAAAAAAAAAAATCTTTTGTGTTCAGCATTTTGTTCATCTGATTATATGAGCTGAGAAGCTGCGCGTGTAAATGAAAATAACAGAGCTGGGAATTTCGTTGACATTGGGCTTGAATGAGAATGCTTCCTGTTGTTGTTTTTAAATACTGGGAAAATGAAATCCCAGCTCCTTGATCCCACTCAGGTTTGGAGATGAAACCATAAAGGAAGCAGGCAGCTAATACATGTTTGTTATTGTGCCTCTACCATGTGTGAGGGTTTGAGAACCTTGTCAGGAACAACAAAGAGAAGGTTTTGGGGAAAGAGCACCCCACAGTTTGAAATGGCAAGTACTGTATACTAAAAGAAGTTTTTTCTCTATGGCATGTGCCATCAGGGTGCTGCAGAGTATCTGATCATACAGCACCTGTGGAGCCATGCATTTAATTTTAAAATTAAATAATAGTTGGGACTGGAAAGAGGACAAATGACTAGGTGCCATGACAGAATTCAGATGTTCTTGGAACATCCGAAAGAAGGTGAAATTTTGGGGCTAATACTGTTAATTTTTGAGGGAGAGTTAGAGACCATCTGAGAGGAGATGGGTAACTATAGAACAAGAAGTAGGAAAAGGGAACTACAACAGTGTGACTCTAGAAGGTAGCAGAGCACTGGGCTTCAGGGACTCACTTGATTATTTATGCCTGGCATGTCAGGCATATTGGTTTTTTCCAGTTATTAACTGCTCAGTTGAAGAAAACGCATCTGCTATGTTGGCCAGAGTAGATGCAAGTAAAAGGCATTGGAAAAAATTCTTCACGCTCTGATTTATTTGTTCCCAAACTTTGGTCCATAGATAAATAATAGTCTACAAGGTAGTTTTAAGTGATCTACAGCCAGTATTCAGAGCTGTGCTGCACAGTAAATCATGTAGTATTTTATTAAAAGGTTTAAAGGTTGACACCCTTTTGAGGGTGAGAAGCAGTGTGTCGAGTACTGCTGCTCGAGTGGAACGAGAGGAGAACTGAACTAGTTGGAGGAGACCAGGGAGGTTGAGCAGTGCCCTTGGATCCCCGAGAACAGGTTACAGTTCCTGTACCCTGAAGCAAATGAATTAATTTGCTAAATCACTTGGTGTTTCTGCTGCAACAGGATTTCCTGGCCGAGTTACTTCTTTATAAAGCTCTGTCTCGTTCTGTTTTTTCACTGCTTGCTAAATGTACTTATCTGTACAGAGGCACATAGGCATGTAATTTATTCTCCTGGGAAGATCCATTTTCGCCTCACTGCCAGACTACAGTAATTTTCCATCCATTTTGCTTTCTAAAAGCTACTCTCTTCTCTCTCCTTCATCAATTACTTCACTAACATGGCTACCATTTCCATTTTTGGTTTTTGGTTTTTGTTTTTGGTGTTTTGGGTTTGTTTTGTTTGTGGGTTTTTTTTTTTTTTTTTTTTTTTTTTTTTTTTTTTTTTTTGTGTGAGTGTGTGTGTGTGTGTGNATTAGGTGAGACAAGTGTTTGGGCAGTGGGATTTAACAGCATCATCCAGGCATGGGTACAAAACATGGTGACAAGGGAGAGAATTAATCACCGCACTAAAATGATTAATGTTTTGTTTTGATCATTTTGCATCCCACCATTGCATTTCAACTAACACGAGATTTCTGTCTTTGACTTACGTGATTCAACTGTTCATTAAGGTTTTGCCACGCGCTGTCGTAATCACTAACAACTGCTTGGGTTTGAAGGTAATTGTGTTTATTTTCTGGTTCATGCTTCAGGAAAAATTAAAACTTGATGCTGAGAGGGAAAAACTAGAGAGGCTTCAGGAGCTTTACTCCGAGCAGAAGACGCAGCTTGATAATTGCCCTGAGTCCATGAGGGAACAATTACAGCAGCAGCTGAAGAGGGTCAGTAGCAAGTTTCAAGATTGCACTAACTTTTTTTGGGTTTTTTGGGGGGGTTTTTTTGTTGGGTTTTTTTTTGTTGTTTTGTTTTTTTTAAGAGTTAAGCGTAACATATTCTGTTTCAAGTATCCAACAAAGCGTCTGAACATATTTGCAACTTATACTTGTTAATAGTAACGAGGGTTATGGTTTTTTGTGGAATGCTTGTAACAGATAATGTGCACGGTGGCGAATGAGTAGAGTGCAAACAGGCGGATTAGAAATCATTTTGTGTTGAATGTTTTTAAAGTGTTGGGCTACTTGCTTGTAATTAGCACCTTAGGCCTGCTGGGTGGTGTGGAAGTTGTTGTGGTGTTTAGATGGATGGTGGAGCATTGCTCTTTACCTGTGTGAGCAAAGAGAGGAACTGAACTTTGGTCAGTGGGATCAGCCATATTAGGAGCACTTTCCTGCCGCTATTGTTTGATTCTGTTGTGCACTCCTTTGCAGTGCTGTAAATGGCTGTCTCAGTGAAGCCATGGATAACTTCTTTTTTTTTGAGTACATAACTCAGCTGTTAGCCTGAACTGTGCTTTGAAAAATTCATTTTGAAGATTATACCACTTATTAAAATAGCTTTATTTTTTCCTGCATTTTCAACAGTTGCACATTGGTATAATAACCTTTGAATAAAGTCTAATTGCAACTTGATTTTATTTTGTATTATTTGTAACAAAAAAAGCTACAATATTGCCTGTGAAGGTACAATTAATTTTCTGTGGAAAGATTTTAGTATTCATTAATGTTAAGTGGGTTCTACAGCACATATAGCTAGCTTTAGTGGGGGGAGAAATCATTTTCAAAGCATCAGTACGGCAAGCTCAAGAGGCCATCTGAAAGTTAAACTAGGTTGGGG
>WAAD01022344.1:265457-299120 GCA_013389945.1 Fregata magnificens
TTAACTTGGGTGGGGGGGGGGGGGGGGGGGTTGGGGGTTTTTTTTTGCTTGTTTGTTTTTCTGGCTTGAGTGTTTATATCAGGAATAAGGTCTGTAATAGCAGTGACCAAAAAAGGGCTTTTTTGCTTTATAGGAAGTATTCTTTAGATTTTGGTTTGTGTGGAATTCTGTTTTATTTTTTCAAGGAGCAAAGACTAAAAAAAGTCTAGCTTTGGAAAAAACAATGTTAAATTCTTCTCTAGTAACTGAGAAGTTTGCTGGTTTTGAGACACTTAAGGATTTTTGTAAGTTACCTTAAACAACAACAACAAAAAAAATCAGTATTATGTAATCTCTCATACATATTAAAAGGAAAGGAAGCCTTTCCTGTGCAGTCACGTACTTGAAGGTATAAATTCATGAGAAGTTGCAGTCTTGTTGCTGTGGGATGGTGGTAAATCCTTTTTCACTATTGACCACCAAGAGGCTTCTAGAAATCTGTTTGGTTAATTTTTTTTTTTTTCCAGTTGGCTTAATAACAATTTTGGATTTGAAAGTGGGATGAAACTTGAAATGTGGGAGTGCAGTTAAATGTACAGTTGGTCCTCTTGCATTATTCCAGGCCACTTGTAGTGAAAGTTAGCTGTGGCTGCTGTGGTCAAAGCAGTAGAAATTATCACTGAATTAGTGCACAGTATCTCTCAAATGGATATCAAGTGTAAAAGCAATTATGAAATTACTGTAAGTATCGTACCCAAAATATAGAAAATCTCTTACACACACCCCCCCCCCCGCGACTCCCCCCCCGTCCCCTGCCGAATCCAGCCCAGCCCAGGATTAAATACCTGAGTTTGCAGCAGGTTATGTTGTGCTACTCTACTGCCAATGCGGTAGGCATGAAAGTGATGAATTCCCTTATTGCTTCATCGCTGGGACTTCAGTAACTTCGTAATTTGTGCCCAGGGGAGTGGGCAGCCAATTTCACTGTAGCAGCTGGCTGCATGGTGGGTCTGGAGTTTGGGTTGAGGTTGGCAGTGGGCAGCTGGCACACTCTATGCTTCCCGGTGTCTGTAATGACTATACGCTCTCCCTGTTGGGCAGTGAGGACACTTCGTCAGAGGCTGGTGAAACCTGTGGGCCTCTGGAAGGCACTGAGGGAAAGCATTGATCTTCCTGATGGCTTATTTAAAGTTAATTAGCACGCTTCATCCTTCACTGTTAGTACGAAAGCACCAAAGCTTGTTTGTTCTCATGTGCCTGGGTTTATAGAGATACGCATAAAAGGAGAATGAGCATAGGTGCCCGGATTGCTGCAGAGACCTGAAAAGACACTGTCCAGTGCTAGGAAATGCCTTACTCTTCAGATAAAATAATCCTAATTTTTGCAGATGTTGTGGGCCTATGGACCTCCCACCACATCCTGAAGTAAGGGCCAGGTTCTCTCCCATCAAATTTTCTCCAGTGCCGTTACAGAAGTAATGGAGATGCCAGAGAAATTTATGGTTTGGAAATCCAGTATGGCAACGTTGTGTCTGTTGTTTGTTAATAGATTATAAGTTACAGTATTTTGATGTCAATTGTTTTAATAAAAGGGAGGGGAGTATACTTGCTGCTTGGTTCAGGAAGCCATTACCTACAGTGACAACAGTTATCCTCCTACGAATCCTACACTGCTGAGTAGGATCCCTGCGAAGGTTACGGCGAGGACTCTGTGGACACATTTCAGAGCAAGACCTTGTGCCCCCGCCGCTGTGCCCTGCTCCCGCAGGCTGCCTGGGGTCTCGGTCCCCATGGGTCTGCCTGGCTGGTGATCTCACTGCAATGCGCTTGCAGCCACTGGTGGAGCTAAGGCACTGCCACTTACCCTTTGGAGGGTTTTTAAGTTGAAAATGTACTTGGTTTCCAATTAGGTACATTTCTTTTTCCCCAGTGGACACAGTGGTAGAGAATGTGCTGAAATTCTTGTGCCATAGCGCATCTCTCAAAGAATATAGTGTTTCGTGAGCTCAGCTGGCTACCAGTTGCCTTTCTGGCTGTCGGTTGCCTTCTCTGAAGTCTGTTCTTCTGCCTCATTAGCAATTAATGTGGTATGAAACAGGCTGAATTTGTTGACTTTCATGGCCCAGGCAAAGCCCTTCTGTTTGTTTTGAATGCTGAAGATGGCTGACTGGTTTGAGTGAAGCATTTCTGTATTGTAGGTAAACACTTTCTTGTAATTTTTAGCCCACATCTTTGCTTTTGATCTCTCCGCTATCTCCTATAAGTGAAAGGCACACATTTGAAGAATAATGGGAAGATGTTGGTATTTCGTATAGTAACTTGGATTCTTCAGCTTCTGCATCCCGTGCCTTTCCCTGGTACACTGGAGGCTGGTTTTGAATGCCTTTACAGAGACCTATCTACCTATCTCAGTCACTAACCTTTAGGTCGAAATAAGAAGAGGACTAAGTTTTCATTTCTCTAAAATGATAAATTGCTTACAGGATATAGGTTTTCTTATGTAACAAGTTACGTACAATGCACCTATTTTTGAGAGCTTTAGCATTTAATAATACTGTGATTATTTGAAATCCCTTTTTCTTCAAAAGCCTGGAACTTGTAAGTAGGGATTCGTTTTATGAATGCACAGATGTTGCAGGAGAAAGATGAGCGTTCAGTTCTTGTGCTGAAAAGTACTGTAAGTTTTATCTCGTCATCCCTGAGCGGAATGCAGGTATGTTCTTTCTTCTTGGGTCTTTTCTGCAGCATTCAACCTCTTTTGCTGATAAAACCTGGCGTTGGTCCTGGACAATGCATAAAAGTGGGCTGATGCCCTTTCTGAAGTAATGCATCTACTGGCTAGGGTGGATGACTAGAGTCCTTAATTGTGTGTTTGCACGGGGAGGAATTGTCAGCTCCAATTCGGTGGTCCACGAGCAGTCTCTGGCTGAGCAACTGGCATGGTTGGACATCACTGCTCAGGTGATGGCAGTGTGCTGATGGCCCACAGTTCCACACACCTTTCATCTTATCTGACTGTACGTCTGTTATTAAAAACAGTGCTGGTACTTGGGCTAGACCTGAAGAAATTCTAACTGCAGTCCAGATTCCTTCATTTGAGTGTGTATTCCAAGAGTTAGTTAATTCAGTGTGCAGTTCTCCAGTGTTACTGGGATGACACTTTCTGTCCTTTTTGTTTGGTAAGCAGATGCTCTCCCAGTTTGGAATGTGACAACCTCACCAAATGGGTTCAGGCTTTTGTGGTATCACAGCTAGGCTACAGCAGAGTGATCTGCCCAGCCAGGGTGCGCTCACTGCTTAAGAGGCTCCAACTTGCTCTGAACCCTGCAAAACAGCTCCCTCACCATGCACGTGCTTCGTCTTTCTCAGCAGCATGGACAGTAGGAGTGATGGAGAAAGCAACATCAAAATAATGATTAGCCCTATTTGCTCTCTCATGACAGTAGGTCATTAAAAGTGTTGAGCTCCTCTTTGAACATGTTGTATGAGATATGTAAATACCATTTTAGACTGTGATTTTTGTGTTTGTTTTAAGTATATCTTAAAAGTATATTTGACACTACTCTGGTGTCAGTGAAAGAATGATTACTATTATTTTTTTTTTTTTTTTTTTTTCCCTTTGCTTAAGGATGCTGATCTGTTGGACATAGAAAGCAAACACTTTGAAGACCTGGAATTTCAGCAGCTTGAACATGAAAGCAGGTTAGATGAAGAGAAAGAAAATCTGACACAACAACTCCTGCGTGAAGTAGCTGAATATCAGCGTAGCATTGTCAGTAGAAAGGTAAAAGCACTAACACTCCATTCCTTTGTTCTTTGTTGTTGAGCATAAAGGATATGAAATGGATCTACAGCCTGCCTATCTGTAAGAAATAATGCGAAACTTTCCTCTTTGAAAAAGCTTTTGCAGCAGAACAAAGGTGGTGGCCCAGTAACATCCCACACATATCAAATCATGCACTTCTCCAAAAGGAAATAAATCAATAACATTCCATGCCCTGTTTGTATATTTGCGTATGAAAATTAAACCCTTAAATTTGCTACAAAAAGTACCAAAGTGCTTTTTTCTTCATTAAGAAGGGAGATTTGTACACTCTGGACAAAACTTATGCTCATGATAGGTGTTGATTTTAAATGATTTTGTTAAAATAATAATAGAACACCTAATTAAGAAAATATCTTAAATTTTTTTAAAAAGTTGTAAAGGTCCTGTCTCAACCAATTAAATGCCAGTTTTTCAGAGATCAGAAGTTGCATCTCTAAACCAGTTCTGTTCAGTATATGGAAGCTAGTCACCATATTATCAAAGAACATGTGCAATTGTTCTTTTGTTTTCTCTTGAAGAAGTTGCTTTTTACTGCCTAAAACTTAAGTATCTCCTTCAGAGCAGTGAGCTGTCTTGTAAAAACTTTTTTTCCTACTGCTTTACTCATACGAATAAGTGAACTCTCCTGAATAAGATCCTTGCTGTAGGTAGTCTTGTGCTTCGAAAATAAATTGTGTAAACTGTGATTATTTTCTTTTTCTATTAGGAAAAGATATCTGCTCTCAAAAAACAAGCCAATCACATTGTCCAACAAGCACAAAGAGAACAAGATCATTTTGTAAAAGAGAAAAACAACTTAATAATGATGCTGCAAAGGGTAAGTATTTATCGTCTTTCAAATATTTTAGCATGTAATAAAAGAGCATTTCATAGAATAAAAGAACGTAAAGATGAGAAAAGCATCAGTTGTGCAGAAGCTAGCAAGAAGGTATTAACATTGGACATCAGGAAGAATTTCTTTACCGAAAGAGTGGTTAGGCATTGGAACAGGCTGCCCAGAGAGGTGGTGGAGTCGTCAACCCTGGAGGCGTTCAAAAAAGGTGTAGACGTGGCACTCCAGGGCCTAGTTTAGGAGTCATGGTGGTGTTAGTTGATGGTTGGACTTGATGATCTTTAGAGGTCTTTTCCAACCTTAATGGTTCTATGATTCTATGATAGACATCTTTTGTATCCATTAACCTTAAAAAAAAAAAAAAAAAAAGAAATTTTTGTAATTAATCAGTAGATTTCCTAAGAGAAAACACTAGTGGCATTTGATAATCGAGAGGGTTTTAGAGGTGTCCTCTTTCCAAGGACTCAACCAGAGGCACCTGGTAGAAGCCTGTGCTCCCTGTGTGGCTGCTGGAAGTATACTCAGACAGCTCAGATTCTTGACTTGTAATAGCCCGTACTAGGCCACAAGATGAGCTACTTAACATCAGTTAACGTGCTTAATAAGAAGCTGTCATGAACCCTTTGCATCCATTTTATGTTTTGCTTTTAATCGTGAGAGAAATCGTATTTAGTTCATTAAGCAGAACCAGCATTTTCAAAATGCTGAAGAAAAAACCTTTTGGTTTGGCTGTGGTTATTAAATAAAATCTTTCACCAGCTCTTCATTCTGTACCTCCGTTTTTTGTTCAGTCCTGCTGTAAGTGGATGAAGCTGAAGCTCTGCTGTGCAGTTTCTAGCCTTCTATCCCAGCGTGTTTCTTTACACGCTTAAGAAAACAGCTCGTATTTATTTTCACTACATGGCTGTTGGTATTTAATATAAAATGTCTGGTTTTTAACAGGAAAAAGAGAATCTCTGTAATCTGGAAAAGAAATATTGCACGCTTTCCGGAGGAAAGGGATTTCCTGTCAGTCCCAATAGTCTAAAAGAGGTAAAGAGATTCACTGCTTTTTACTTTACCATAAGTAACTTTTAATAACACTTCGTACAAAAGCACTATAGTGTTTAGTGAAGTCCTATTCATACAATTTTTTCTGAGATGTGATGAAATTACTTTGTAAAGCTTTTCATGGAAGTCCAAATGCATGGGTGAGCAAAAATAGCTTCTCTTGACATTTTCCCAGATGTGACTGGTATCGCCTTAATCTCTTGCCCTGGAAAAATGATCATTTTTAGAGGGGGGGGGAGGGGTGTGTGGAACGGGGTGTGTAATTTTCTCAAAATAGATAATTAAACCTCATTGAAGTGAAGAAGAATGAGGTCCAGGAATAACTCTGTTCAAGTACGAATACAGTTCAGTCTTATTTTTGCACTGTAGATTTTACCATTGCCTCCCCTCCTTTACTCTAAGGCTCTGCAGTAAAGCATGACAACTGTATATTTTGATCTCTTTAAAAAGCATTGAATTGAAGACTTCAAGCTATTTCAATTGTAAGATACCTATAGAGTTATTATTTAACTATTTTGAATAGTTAGAGTAAAGGTGTCAAATATTTCTTCCTGAAAAAACTGAGTTAGTTTGGGTAATGCATGATGAGACCGAGAGCTTACCTGCAGCTGCCAAGGCTTCATAGCTTTGAGGGTACCGCTTTAAGCCTCAAGGTCCGTGAGCAAGGTCAGTGTAAGGTAAGCCACAGCCCATTGCAAAGATTCAGTCAGCACGTACGATATTAGCATTAACTCCCCATATTTATCTTCTTGACTTGACGAATCTGCAGATTGCAGATAAACATGAAGTTATAAATGGAGAAGCAGAAAATCTAGCATTTAAAATACACTGACAGGTATCTGTGGCTGCTTCATTAACTTCTGCCTGAGAGGTCTGACTGGATTTGCCGGATCTGCTTGTATCAAAGCCCTGAACAAGGTCTGCCCCATCTAACGATGTAGGTGTCACCATGGGAAGTTGGGCTATTGAAGTCTAAAGCAACCATGTGTCCTCTCAGCATCTGGGAAATGTGGTCTTGCTTATTTGGCCTTGAAGTTCCTGGTGAACCCAGGTGGCCTCCAGCACATGCCAGTAGGGTTGAGCACCCTTCCTCACTGCAAGCAATGTTGCAGATGCTTAGGCTTTCAGTGTCCTAGGTTGCGCTCTGACCTGGACATCTGGCCTCCCACCAGGGCATCTGGCAAGTCTTAAGCTTCATTGTTGTTCTTTTGAGACAGATCTGTTCATTTTCTCACTAGAGAGCGGGTGCTATCTCTGATTTTTGTCTTTGTGTCCACATAATGGTTTGTTTAATCACAGATATTTCAAAATGCAACTACATTAAGTGAGCCTGACATTCTTTTTCTTGAAATGGATTATTCAGCAGCGTCGTTCTGTTCACTGTAATGAAGTCAGTTAGGACTTACTCTAAGGTAAATGAGGGAAGGAACAGCATGGGTTATCTGTGTTAAGCTCAGTGTCCCCATAGGCTCTCTCCTATGAAAGAAATGCCTTTCCTTGCCAGATGTTGTGTTTGTCTTGGTTCAATTTTGTTTTTCTCAGGCACCTTTAAAAAGCAGGCACCAAATGGTACACAGGCTTAAACAGGCTCCCTGCACACAGAAGCTAATTTCACCACGCAGTTGCTCATGTATCAGTTGAGTCTGTGGTCCGACATCTCCCAGCACCTCCTCACCGATGCACATGTTTGTGACTCTCCCATCCATCATGAAGCTTACTCCCTGCATGCACAGCAAGAGACTAACATGGCCTCACGTAAAGAGGCAGGATGCTTATCCTAGTACTTAAATAACTGAGGAAAATCAATGCTGATTAAAAGTTTAGCATTGACAAAGATGCCTAATCTGACTTGAAACCATTTATTTAATCTAGTGTAATAGGGGCCTGATGTAATGCACAGTGAAGTCATTTGTTGTTTGCTTTTTTTAACCCCATGGTGAATCACCATTGGGGTTGTGAGTCTGAACTGAATGTTTTTTGTATAGTGGTGAAGGTGCTTTTATCATCTATAAAAATGAATGCAATATTGCATTCATAGACTTGTCAAGTTTTGATTACTGATATACTGCTACTACAAGGTGGTTAAGCAAGTTTTATGTTTTATCACACAGGACTCTAATTTACTGTAATATGGCCACATGTTTTGAGAAGGAAACTTTAGTATCTTGCCCAGTTTCCTTCTCATTTAATAGTTCATCATGTGGTATCTGAGTCAAGATTTGCCTCCTATTTCTACAGTGCTGTGTTCACAGTATGATACTTAATTTTCCAGAATTGTGTATCTGCTTGAAATAGCTGATAAAATACATTGAAAATTATGCTAATAAGTAACAGGGTTGGTATTTTTTCAACCTACCTTCTATGATCATTGCTTAAATTTATGCATTTTTTTAAAAGAAGCAATACTATAGCAGTCTCTGGCTCCTCTTACTGAATTGCCAAAGTATACATACTGGCATGTCAGTGTGCTGGTACAGTAATAGAAATATAGCCCCTTCAACACCTTCTCAATGTAAAAGCAGCTTACCATCTTGATTTAAAAAATAAGCATACTTCTATCTCATTTTTATAATATTGCTTCAACAGTGATTTATTCTTCCTTTTGCATAGCTTAGTTTTCTATGGATAAGAAGTTAGGACATTTGACTTTTTACAGTCTGGCATCCTATACACTATGGATTAGAATCCATATTTTATTTTTTAAAATAATGTTTATTCAGTTAACACCAGAACACATGCAGTAATTGTATTCTGCTATTATATCTCAAACCTGCCTGCATGAATCTTCTCTGCAGACAGAAGCCCACTCTGATGGCCCTGCCTTTCCGTCACCACCTGTATGATTGTTTAAAAAAAAAAAAAAAAAGCAAATTGTAATGGCTATGGGGCTAGCACTAACAGCATCCTACCTGAGTCTCCTGGTAACACCTAAAAGTTAGAAGCAACTTCCAGACAATGCAAATGGAAGGTGTTGTGTCAGCATAATTTATAGAGTAGCAATGGCTTTTCTTATGTAAGTTCTTCCCAGTTCTGTTAGTCATTTGGTTTACTCAAACTAGCTTAATAGTTAGGCAAGAAACAAATCAGGGTAAGTTATTTAATTTAAACATGAACAAAAAAAAATTAAGAAATAAAAAGATGGGTGAATAAGATTTGTTCTTCCTTTTCCCCCCAATCTGCTTTCGCAAGAAAGAGCTACATAATTTCTAAAGGGTATTTACATTTTAGTAAAGTCTTTTGGTCACTTAATGTACATTTGCTTTTTGATCACACAAATGTATTTGTTTAAATGAAGAACAATTTTCAGAATCCAAGCATTCAACATTTGATAAGCTTGATGATAATTTTATTTTATTTATGATTAAGTGTTTCAATGATAACAAATATTTGGCTGTATCACTCTAAACTAACTTTCATCATACTGGATACATTAATACTCTTGCACGTCTTTTGGCTTTTGCTCCTTTTAACTTCTGAATTCCTCCTTTTAGGGCTATATCAGTGTAAGTGAAATTAGTGAGCTGTATGGCAATTCCACGAATATATCCCCTTCCACTCAGCCCCCCACAGATGCTGAAGCAGTTGCCACTGAGCCTTCCACGGCTGTGCTGACCAGCCAGCCACAAAATAAAGAGGTTTGTTTGAGAGACATTTCCCTTTGTTTGCATTGTTCTTTCATGGCTGCCTTTTTATTTTCTTGTTATTTTTTTTATTTTTCGGTAATTCAACTCGTAACAAATTGACCCTAAGGCAAACCGCCGTCTGCCAGTTACAGAGTCAGATAACAATTTAATAGTAAAGCTGAAGGACTGCTCCAATTGTAAACTGTCTTTGATGATGTAGATGGGCCTCTGAAGGCCAAAAAAACCCGAATGTTTATGACCCAAGCAGCAAGAAGTGACAACCTTTGCCTGTCAAACACTATAATGTAATGCACCTTTGGAGAAATGGTCTGTGGACACCTTTAATGATTACTCATTCAATGGTGCATAGGTGTTAATTTTGTATGTTTTCTAGCTTTTTTTTCTTTTTTTTTTTCCTGTGAGATGATAGAAGAAATATATCTTGAATATTTGGGGGAGATGGGTAGCTTCTACTTAGCTATTTCATGGAGTCTGTCCAATCTGTCTTCTAGCTTACTCTCTCTTCTCCTCATTCTTTGTGATGTTTTTGCCTTTGTAATGACCATAGCCAATTTTGAATAAATCCCCTTTTAAAGGAATGCAATAATCTTATGAATGTAAAGCCACCTATCTTTGTGTTGCAATAAGGCAGCAACGGGTTTAGAATTTGGCATTTCTGTGCTGCTTCTGGTAGTTAAATACGCCTCGAGAGTTGCAATACAACACATGTCTTTCCTGCTAAACGCTCCAACAAACACAGTGCTAAAACTGCAGCTTGTATGTGCCATATCTTTTGAGCAATTCCAAAAAGAAAACTCTGTGTGTAATTTCTCTTTTTTCTATAAAGCTAAGATCACCTCTCTGTTCTGGATTTGTGTTTCCTCACTCTCTTTCTCCTCGCTCTATTGCTCAACTTCCATCAGTCCATTGGCCTGAGGTCATGGCTACTCATGNTTTTTTTTTTTTTTTCCTTATGGTGGCCATGAAGTTGATTTGTGTGTGAAGTTCTTAGAGTGATATGATGGATCATTAGTTGATTGTGCTTGCAGAGTGTTGCACTTAAAGGCTTTGCTCATTTAAAGATCAACACAATGCATTATAGAATGTTACTGAACAAAAATTCTCCTTATATAAACAATCCAGAGGCAAATACTAATATTTAGGAGCTGTTGTAACTGTTAGAAGACTTGCAGCAATGAAGTACAGGTGGCTGTGTTTGAAATCCTAAATTAATTTTTCATATATATTTGAACAGTGCCTCTCAAAAGCTGTACCAATTTTAAGCCACCAGTTCATTACAATAACTTGTAAATAAATGTTTTTGTGTAATTGGATTCCACTTGTACACTAGACCTGAGTTTTTAAAAAAAAATTTGGTACAGGGACATGTACACAAAATGTGCACATGAGTTTAAGGTATTTTCTTAATCAGCATGAATTTAATGTGATATTTGTAGAAACCCTGGAGAGCATTGTGAAGCAGGAGGTACTCAGTATTTTAGATTTTGTCCTTTCCAGTGAAGTCCCCAGACTATCACCTTCAGTATAATCCATATAGAGCATAACTGAGCAAGTAGGTCAATTCATTTTGTCAAAACTGTGTAACAAATTACATTTGAAGCATTTCAGAAATCTGGAAGAGCGAAAGAAGCAGCACAGGGAATGCATGTACCTGAGCGATACTTTACCTCGCAAGAAAACGACTCCGTCTGTATCACCGCACTTCAATAGCGCTACGCTTGGACGAAGCGTTGCATCTAAAGTACGTAGTTGCATGCTATTAAGAGCCTTCCATCGTTTACATAAAAACCTATATTATGTTAGAGGTAAGGTTGCGTAGCACTGTAAGCATTATGTAACCCCCTAAACTCACATCTGAAATTGACTTTGAAAGAAATTTGGGTTTATTAACATATGGGAATATTCATGAAGCCTTCCACACTTACAGCCTTTATTCTGACCGCTGGAAATGCCATGCTGTAATAGTAGTCTTGTATTTTGATTAATGTATCTCAAGGATTGTCCTTCCGGACTAGTTTAGTTTAAATTCATTGTAGCGACTCAACAGGTTGTTTTCCTTCCTACCTAAGGCCTCTAAATCGTAAAGATCAAGTGGTGTATAAAGTGAAAATACTCTTTGTTTGTGACGTAGTAAATCAACAAACAGCAGCAAGGTGGAGGTATTACTTTGAAAACGTTTTGGTCTCATAGAGACTGTGTACAACTAAAACATCCATGGCCGATTGATATGATGTCACATCGATACCCATGACAAAGCAAGTTATTTTACCATTGCTCGCTGATACAAAAAAAAAGTCTTGAAGGGTAGTTTTAAGCACATATTTACAAAATTTCCTGCAGGGACATTTACCATTAGGACAGAGCAACAGCTGTGGCAGCGTACTTCCTCACTGCCTGGCAACCATGACCAAAGAGTCAGAGTCGAGAAGGATGCACAAAGGTAAGACCTTTTTATTTGATTCATTGCTGTTAAAAGTCAGTGTTCAACTTCTCTGAAAATAAGTCTGAAACTGGTGTTGCTATAATGAACGGGGCTGTAAAATAAAAGTTTCCTTCTTAGTGAGAAAAGCAAGCTCTAAACGTAATTTGCAGATATCAGATGTTAAGATGATGACGTAGATGCACATGTAGGTTTGAAGTACGTGGTCACCAAATATAATCAAGTAAAAAAGAAAAGTACATTGAAAAATACACATTGGGTTAACTGGGTTAATCTGTGAGTGATTTTGAGGCAATATATTAAACGTATTACATATTGCTTTCTTTTTTCTTCCTTTTTTTTTTTTAATAATTGTTTTCATGTTGTGATCTTAAAAATTCTTTTTCACAGGCATATATTTTTGCCTGGACAAAATAATTCCCCAGACAGAGATTCAGCATAATGACTTACCTTTGAGAATCTGTAACTGTGCTGTTGTCACCGGTCTCAAATATTTGGGCTACAAAATAGGAAAGGAGAGAGGTGTGCTATCATGGATAGCTAGCTGCATTTTTGTAATAGGGACATGACAATTCTGGATCCAAAAGGAAGTTACATCTTTGAAACATGAGCTTTTCGGCTATGGCACTCTGCATCTGTTGTTTGTTGACTTGAGTCGATACATGTAATTTCTGCTTTAATGTGATGCATTATTCATAAATGTCCCATCTTCAAATGGAGTTGCTTCAGTGCCATCTGTCAGTTTCTTTTCTTTCCAGCATCTGCAGCATTGTTATCAACATAAGTGCCAGAGGTCCTTACGTAGAATTGCACTGACTAAGCCAGAGCTGAGATAGGATCCATCCTGTTGTTACAGGACTTGTCAGAGCTAGCAGCTGTTAAAGGTCAAAGAGCCCGACTGAGGTCTGCCGTACACACCAAGATGACGCAATACAGGGATGGAACAAGCTTGCCGAGAAGGGATCATGACTTACTACATTCACTTTATAAATCTGACCCAGTTGTGATTTTGGGTTTTTTTGAGCTTTAGTTGTGCAGCAGGCCTTCCACAAACCTAACGTGTTGTGGCTAATTTTTCTTTAAGTACTTCGGATGTGATACAAAAGGAGCTTCATGCTCAGCTTGGAAAACTTCTTTGATGTAATGCGTTTGCAAGGGTGAAATTGCTTGCAAGTACATTCATACTCATTGTTATGCCGTTGTGCAGAAAACACTTTGTTTCTGTTTGAAAATTTGTACGGATGGTTTGGCTAAACTTTGACAAGAGATCACGTGTTTAAAATTGGAAATATTTCTGTAAAATGGTTGCAAGAAAGCATTAGTATGTGACCTAAAACACAATTACAAAGTGTTGCCAAACCTAATATAGGCAAAGATAAGAGTTTTTAAAATAAATTGATCCGTTTTAATGTTCCTTCTTTTTGTCGGCATACAATTAAGAAAATCCTAAGAGTATAGGCAGATTTATTGACTTAAGAGTGAGAAAGGAAAAAAACCCCACAAACCAAAACTGAATTATGGCCTGACAAAGAAGAGAGGCAGGGGAGAATGAGAGAGATGTATTTGCTAAGGCACTTGGTACAGTACTTGTCATATGCCATGAAGAATCATGTGTGCTATACTGCCTGCCATACTAGAAGATGACCATTATCCTTTGAAAGATCCAACAGTTTGGATGGAAATACTAAGTTATGAAGAGATTCTTACAGGATTAATTCATATGAGGAAAGAGGACAGTTCTAGACGGCCTATTCTGAAACATCAGCTTTGCCAAAGGGAAATGATGCTGCTGACAGGTGCTTTACTTGAACTCTCACGGGATTTGCAAAGTAAGAGAGCCAAAACACGAAGGATATAGGAATGCAAGGATTATTTGTGGCTTGACTACCTCTTAGTACTTAGTGAAAGGTTTATTCTCTTTGCATTCAACGTGAAGATCCGTGAATCTTGCTGTTGGAGGAGGTTGAAGAGTATAACTGCTTTCTCTTGCTCTTAAGGGCCGTTGTTTCTAGGTTTCTTTGTCTTAGTAACACACTGCAAAAGTTTTTGCATGGCTCTTTCTGCTGGTATGTAGGTATCCCACTGCAGTGCAGAACTCAGCAAGGAAAGAGATGTCCAAGTCAGGTCACTAGAATCAGATCCTAGAGCATTTCTATCCAGGTATACAAAAGGGCCAGGGCATGCTGGACACACGTGATAATCCACGCTGCGTAACTGTCTCTCAGCATCCCTCGCCAAAACTGCTCTGGGCTGCTCTGACTAGCATGCTCCACGACAAATGAATGTGGTTTTGAAGGGGGACAGCCCTACGCTGTGCGATAGCCGCCAGCCCAAGCTGCCTCAGCTCAGGCTGGAGGAACAATCCTCGGGCACCTTTCATTCAGCCTTACAGGCATAGCCTTACTGAACGTCGTGGTACAAGCAGGGAGAGGTCTGAGTTCGACTTGGTGCGATTTCTGGTTTCCCCTAGCACCTCATACCCACGCTCAGCGCACAGAGGAAAAACAAGCTTTTCTTCCAAGTTATGAGTAAAGGATGTGCATTTCTGTGGGACAGTGAGATTTGGGAAATGTTTTGAACATGGTGTAGTATTTAAACATACCACACAGTACAACTGACATGGAATACTATTGTCAACTAAAATCCTGAGATCTTATGTGGCTTCCACTAAAATCAGCGAGACGTCTGTGTAACTAAGATTAATTTCAGCAGACATCCTTAAATAGATCATTGAAAACTAAGCCAAATCTCATGTCAATGGACGTCCTTGGCGATGTTCTTTTATTCCATCACTCTGTGATAAATACACTGTATTTCTTACAAAAACATTCTTGAGGTAGATCAGATTTGCCTTTTCGGACTAAGTGAATATTTTGGAGGGGTAAGATTTTCTACTAAATCAGTGGAACTCTGCAAATGTATAGATACTGCTTATACTGATAAATATGCATTCACTTCTCTTCCCGCTCCAAAAATTAGTTGTTCACCTAAAATGGGTGATGAATAGATAAAAAGCATTCTTCACTTGTCATGTGTATTGAGCCACTGCTTGCTTTCCTTGCATTTCTTTTCCCACTTGACAGGTTTTTCACTCTGTCGGTTTTCTGCGTTTGAGGTGATGTATTGAAAATGACATGGGGGGCCCGAGTTACTGATACCTTGAGCGTACAGCTGCACCAAGTGCATTGGAGCTGGGTGTGCTCAGCTCGGTGGAGATCTAGGGTCTCACATGATAAATGCCATTTCATCCACTCTGGAGCACTGGCTATCACGCAGTGTCCCACAGACTGCTATACAAAGAGGATGATGTGGTCCTGAAGCAGTATTAGTAGCTTACCTCATTCCTTAGGGCTTAAAAGCATTGAGCAATCTTCTAGGCCAGATGTTTTGGCATGTCCATATACATCTGAAAAAAAGTATCTTCAACGGTGCCTGGAGGAACTAGCTCAGCTAGTTTGAAGATATTATCTGAGAATCATCATTAAATTAGTAATGGTATAAAATGAGTCTTCTCTAATTTGCTTTCTCCAGTTTTTCTAATTTCAGTCCAAGAAGGTAAATGTAAAAGTCTGAGATGAAAAAATTCAAAGTAAAAAATGAAGTCAGGAAATGAAGAACAGCCACTTGAGTTTGAACACGGATTTCAATTTCTTTGTGCAGGAACAAGTAATGTCTATGAATAAATTTTAGGTCAGATCCAGTAGGAAATATTTCAGGAAAGATTCTTAAGTACTAAATAGTCTTTATTGTAGAATTACCAAAACTGTGTTTAGTCAGTCATGTGAGTTCAAGAATTGTTCTTGAAAGAAACAGTCATTGTCAGTAATCATAGCCTGAGTTAAAAGCAACTTATAAAATGTTTAAGAGGACCCATCTTTGATGTAAATCATTAGTGGAAAAAGCTATTTCTTAGCAGCCATTCATGAGGTATTTTTGAAGGACTGTATTTTTAAATTCACCTCCTGTGTACACACCTTTGTAAGCAAACCACGTGCAAAAAAAAAAGAATGAAGCAGCTGCTATTTGGTACAATCTAGAGACCTCACTCTGCATGGGTCGAAACTTGGCCCCAGGCAGCTCCCGTGGGGTGCCTGTGCAAGGATAGGCAGGAGCGAGGAGGGAGGGTTAGACAATTCAGTCCCATTGACTGCAGGACGGACTCCAGAAGGGAAGAGGGAATGGTTAGCTGGGAGTTAAGATGTAAGATCACACACAGCATGGGGAACAAAACCGTTGGGACAAAGAAGTTCTGTACCAGCAAGATGACTATTTGTGTTCTTTCTAAGCTCTACAGAAAAACAGTATACTGAGGGCAAGGTATACAAACAAATTATAAGCTTTTCAAAGCAGTTTGCTGTTTTGTGGTGGGGTTTTTTGTTTTGTGGGGGGTTTTTTTGGTTTTTTTTGTTGTTGTTTTTTTACTCTTTCTCTCATCAAACTCAGGAAAAGCCAGAAAAGGTACGAAAACATCCCTTTACCTGGCTGTATCTAACATTGTTTTGGCAAAAGTACCGATTACATCAGCACTGTCAAGTTGTTCCCAAAATCTTGGAAAACTTTTAAATAATTGTTAAATAATGATAGCACTTTAAAAATTCTTTTTTTTCCTGATGTGAAATAACCTGTCACAACAAAACTTTTGATTCATGCTAACACCTGCAGAGCTGCAGCTTTGTGCAGGCCTAATTTTTTGCTTCTTTGCTCATAGCCACAAAAATAGAGCAGAAAATTCAGAAATCTTTGCAGATCTGTAGGTGACAATGACAAGGTAGACACACTTGGGCTTCCTACTTTGCCATGTTTCCATACAAAAAGCATATCTTGACATGTTAATGTCAATCTTTAAAAAAAGAAGAAAGAATGGAAATAAAAGAAAATGTTGTACCATGATCTTTTTTATGAAGTACTGTTTTTTTAACATACTTGACAGTGCCACTTTTAATAACAGCTTTCCCCTATAGTTCTGACCTCACCATAATTTTGTGGTGGTGTATCTGTTTTTTGTGATTCTGCAATAACTCTTTTGGATTTTTTTTTAATCATATGGCTTTATGGATATTTGCAATATTTTGCTCAACAGTATGGCTGTTAACAGGGTTAAGTTTACTGTTTTACTACAGAGAATACAAGCCAAATGCAACAAGAAACGTTTTAGCTCTTGTGTCAGCTTAGACTTGGCTGATACAAGTCTTGGCTTGTGGGAAACTGTTAGTAAGGCACTGGATCTTACAAGGAGTCTAATATTTTTAAGTGCATGTTCTGTGAATAGGCACCTGAGCAGTTAAAAATTCCTTAAGCAATAGATCGTGCTTGCGTGATGTGTAAGTGGGGCTGTAATGGAGGCAGGTTGGTTGTGAGGCTTCTCTGTGTCGATACGCAGCCGATCCTGAGCTTTGAACTGCCTGTTGCTTATGGCATGAGGAGAAAATGAGAACATCACATTATGCTTTGTTTCTGTGAATGTGTCTCATTTTGCGACCTAACGACTGTGTATTTCTTGCAGTGTTTAGTTACGTTTGCATGATTACATAAATTTAACTGATAAATGTTTTACTTAAAAATGGGTTCTTTATCTTCATGGAAAGTTGACTTTCGCTTAGGAGAGCATTTGTAAAACTGCTATGTTTCTCCATGCCTTTTAGATGGGTTTATTTTTCAGTGAAATGTAAGATACGAAACTAAGATTTCTGAGTAGTCAAGGTTTTGCAAAGGGCTCAGTAGAAAAACATGCATTTGAATAAAGTTCTTTCAGTAATTTTTTTTTTTGTCTCTTCCCATAATGAATAATTGATAACCATTTCACAGGAGCAATTAGTCATTCCAAAGGTTCAAGTATGAAAGGTAATTGCTTATCTGCAATAACAGCACTATTTGCCATAATAAGGGGGGGGAAAACAAGCTGCACATGTGAATCAGTAACACCTGTGTCGTGTGATGCTATTATCTGACTGCTGAGGTGTATTTGTGTCCCTTTTGTCTCTTTTACTAATCAGTGCAATTGAACTTTTATTGAAATTTAGTGTTCTTTCAAATGGCAAGTAAAGTCCTATTAGTTCCTTAGAAACCAGCTTTAATTGTCTGTGAGAAACCTTTGTATGGTACAGAGGGAAGTGAGGAGGAAAGAGGAAACTATCTACCTTGGAAATGCTTGTAGGGCATGATTTCCATAATAATAATAATATGCTTTAATTATTCAGCTTCAGTCATGCTTTTCAGATACCTTTTGGAGAATATTATAGCCTTTACAAGGTAGAGCTACAGTTGTTGGCTCCCTGAACTGGGACTCTCCCCACTCCAGCATGGCAGAGAAAATACCAGACAGTAACCTTGTACATGCAGATAGAGAATGAGAATAAGGCAGGAAAATATTCCCACTGCAAGCATGTTTTCCTAACATCACTGTCTTAATGGTGTCTAGTAAAAATTTTTATCTGGACTTTCCTGCATTTGTACATTTGTCTGCATTTTTCCTGTGTCTGTTTATCTTAAATATGTGGAATGTCAGTGGCTGGTTTCCTGTACGAATGGGAGGTTTTCACGTCGTCTAACAGTCCTTCCTAATGTCCAATTCTGCCACCAGCTCAGATTTTGGGTCAGGAATGTGCAGAGAGTATTATAAACTTGACTGAGCATCAGAGCTGTGAGAAAGTCTCGCTTTGTGCATTGATTGAAGGAAAAGATGAGCAGTGCAGTTGCATTTGTAATCACATGGATTAAACAAACCTTAAAAGGACACTGTAAAATAACTTCAGCAGTTAAAACGACAACTGTCATTATACTCGCCTCTTCATCAGGCAAGCTGAACAACCTCTCTGTATTCTGTATAAATACTGCTGTGTCATTTACAAAGAGCAACGGAGACATGAGATAAAAATAATTCTGAAGGAGTATTTTTTAAAGGAGACATAGCCAAAGTTCCCTGTGTTCAAGAAGGATGGCTTTTCAGAAAGGATGATTTTGTGGAAAAATAACAGTGCAAAGAACTTAAATGTTGCATAAACCTTATTTTTCTTTACAGTCATTGAAGTATAGGGATCTGTTTCAATCATGTAGGGTGAACTGCAGTTTCAAAACTCTAGGAAAGTACCTCCACGCTGACAACTATGGTGAGGTGGCAAGTAGCCTATATTATTTCAGCTGAAACTAAAAGCCCAACTTGCAGTTACCAGAACGCAAAGTTCCCCAAACAGCCAAAAAAAAATCCACGTTCAGTAAAATCAACCAAACAAGTACTCAAGACCACTGAATATCCAGACTTTTTTTTTTTCTTTAATTTAATCAGTGTCAGTTCTTCTAGATCCCTGAATTTAGCTGCATTACTTTCCAGACTAGGCCTAATTTTTGTTTTAAAATGAAAATTTCATTCATTCAAATTACATTTTCATAATACACATACAAGAATATATATTGAAAAGTCAGCCATACTAATCTGCATATATTTGTGTCCATCATAGATAAAACAGGTATTTAAAGGTTTTATTTCAGTTATGATTAACTTGTGAAATTAACCGTAATATTGTAGTACCTTGGTCACAGTGCGGTTAAGACAGAGGTGATGTTCAAAACACTTGTGCAGCTAACACGTTATGTTTGGGTCACAAAATTTCTGTGTAAAATAAATGTTTCCTCTGTACTCTGTAGGGTATAACCATCAGCGTATCTGTGAAAACCAAAGGCAGAAGTCTCCTGAATTCTACAGCAGAACAGCATCCGAATCGAATGTGTATTTGAATAGCTTCCATTATCCAGATCGTAGTTACAAGGACCATGCCTTTGATACACTAAGCTTAGACAGTTCTGACAGTATGGAGACAAGCATATCGGCATGCTCACCAGATAACATTTCCAGGTAAATAATCTTTCTTTCTGATGTTGTAATGGTCATAGGGTTATAACGAAAAAAGAGAATATGTACCTGTTGATGCTGTCGTAATGTGAATGCTGCTAACTGGTTAAGAAAATATAAGATCATTAGACAGGCATAATACTTAGTATTTGTGTAGCCCTTCATAATCAGGTTTAACTATCATCTCACCTGTTTGTTTAAAGATGGAAAATAAAAATATGGAGAGGCTAAATGATAATATTGAAGGCCACAGAGAAATCGGTGTCAGTCCTGAGCTGAAATTATGAAGTTGTCAATGCTCTTTTCAGAGTGCGTAATACCTGAGCTTCCTTCCCTGGTCACTACAGGGAAGGAATTTCCTGCGATAGGAAATTTCTCAAAGACATCTGCCGGCAATGAAGTACACTTGTTCTGCATGTCTAGCATGTTAACTTACTAGAGCCTTATGCTGAAGCACTTAGGGCTCCTCTGGCAATCTATTTTTGCCCTTTCCCCTCCCTTTTCTGGGTCAGTGAAAACAAAGAGATGACACTGAAAGGCTTCGAGCCATTGGCTGCTTTTCTCATTCTCAGAGGCTCAGACACCGCTCCTCAGATAAAAGGAACATCAGTGATCTGTGTTAAAAGTCCGGCTGCGTCTCAAAATTGTGTGCAAACAATTTTCTTCTGACAGTCTGGTTTTAATGATAGCGCTTTCATTTCTGCTCACAGTCCTGCCCCAGCAGCTTCACAAGCATAAGTGGAGCCTGATAATTAAGTACAACATTGTCACGGGATTAAGAATCCCTTGTGAACACAAGGGCAGCTTTTTTGGCTAGCATGTTGTGTTTTATTCAGCATCTGTTTCCTGTAACAGGGTATCAGCCCACTGATTTCCTCTTGTAGTCTTTATCACTGCAATGTTAAGGGTTTCAGAAAATACCAGTGGCACTGATTCTGCTGGCTGGTTTGTTTTGGTTTGGGTTGTTTGGTTTGTTTGTTTGTTTTAAAGTAAAAACATTAGAGCTCGGGTTTTGAGGATTTTTGTTTTAAATAGGTACACAGCAAGTTTCTGATAGCTGGAGACAGACTGGGAATTAACTCTTATCTCTGCAGTAATCTAACATGGCAGTGGTACGAAATCTGTCTGTTTTTGACTCGCTGCTCTGACCATTTTGGAGGAAGATGGCGTGTGTCTGAGCTACCTCAAGGCCGTCTCATGGAATCTCCAGCCCAGGACTGGGGAACCTTGACAGCTGTTGAATTTCACTGGTGCTCTTTGCCCATTTGTCTCCCTCTGGCTCTTCTGCAGCTTCCAGCCAATGCCAGAATTAAAAAAACAAACAAACAAACAAACAAAAAAACCCCTCAAAAAACCAAACCAATCCAAAAACCAGAAAAGGACCCATGACAACAGACATTTCAGTTTCTCCCAAGGCAAAGACTGCTGAGGGAAGAAAAGAGCGTGGGCTGATTTTGTTGATAAGTCTTGGAAGACAGGCAGTTAATTTTCCTTGACAAAACTTCCCTTAAGCAAAATGAATTCAGATTGTTTTAGATGGTGTTTGAAAATCTTTTCTAGCCATATCAGCCTTTAAAGGAAAACAAATTATCTTGCTTTGTTCTGACATATTTAAAATATATCAGGTATATATTACCTTGTATAAGGTGAGACACACTTTTTTTTTTTTTTTCCTGGAAATGCATAAAATCTGTCTGTTCTCAAACTACAGAAGAAACAGAACCGCTGTCGTCATTCATCAGCTCACCAAACAGTAGTTACTTCAAGATTCATTAGCGACTTATTTTTTCATAGTTGAGGTTTCAGAGATTATGATCTTCTGCTACGCATTAATTTCTGTGAGCAGGATAAGCAAATCAAGGATGAAAGGATTTAACTAAGCTGAAGTATTGACAGCTTTTATATGGGAAAACCTAATACAATTGACTATCTACTGGGTTGCTCAAATGACTTAATTTACGGCCGCATTGCTTTCACTGAAGTTATTTGACCCAGATTCTCTAGGCCCATCAACTAAAAATAGTGTGGCCAAACTAGGCTTAGGCATCTAAGTCAGTGGCCCCCTTTTTTTCAGAGATACTAAGCTTTTAGAGCTCAGCTAGATTTCAGATGGATTATACCTCTTCTGCAAGCTTGCGTTAAATGAGGTATGTTATTTTTGTATTGTATTGTAGTCTCTCATGAAACGTATCCCCAGTATCAGACAGGGAAATGTCTTCTGAAGACTGTGACACTTCCAACAAAAATCCTGGTCTTATAGACGTAACCGTCAGAGGCGTGCTCAGAAAATGAAGGATGTTGCTCTTACTTTTTTCATTTGCTCGCCCGGGACACATATTTGGACTATTTCCACTCTACCTGTGTCCCTTCACAGCTGGTCTCTATGCTATTAAGTAGCATGAATAAACCTGCCATCTGACACCCACTTCCACTTGAGTGGTCAGATAGAGTTTTCAGGACAATCCCAGGTCAAGTTTCTCTCTGCCCTAAACATTTGAATCCATTCTATTTCCTCACATTGTGCTTTAGTCTAATGGCATTATTATGGTAATATAGTAATACATCAGCTGTTTTTCTTGAACAGCATAAGATGAAACATAAAATAGAGAGCATGCCATGGAAATGCCACAGTTGGAATGGCTGTTAAATTGAGATGAAACAAAGAAATTGTATTGGAGAAAAGAAACAAAAGAAAAAAGGACAGGTGAAAGTGTAAGCTGTGTTGTGCTGGGCCAGGATCTAGCATTCTTCGTGGTTACCCTTGTTTGGCTTGCTTGTTACTTTAACTAGTAGATCCTTCCTGACACTGCTCTGTCACTGAATGGCCTTTATGCATACCTCTCAATCCTCCTTATTTTTATCAAGGATTTCTTGATGATGAGCTCAGTGAGACACAAAACAGAGACAGTCTGCAGCCAGAAAGACTTAAATGGTATATTTAGATGGCTACTAATGCCAGCTCTGAGGATCGGTAGTGTGTTCTGCTGGGACATGGTAACCACCTCCATCCATATTCTGTTATCTGAGAGAAGATGACAGATCACAGGGGACTGCTGACAAGATGCATTTTTAGGCACCTGAGTCTGCATTTTTCACAACTCTGCATGGGGAATGTACACATGGCGAGCATACCGTATACTTTATACATAATTTTTTATTAGCGCCTACTGCACTGAGTTGGATCACAACAGTATCAACTCCATTCTTAAACTGTCTAATGTTGGACTGTAAAACATGTCTTTAAATACCAAGTGTTCTTTTAAATAACTTTTTTTTTTGTGTGTGTGCAGTGCTAGCACTTCAAATGTTGCAAGAATAGAAGAGATGGAGAGACTTCTGAAACAAGCACATGCTGAAAAGACTAGGCTGCTTGAGACCAGGGTAAGCATAATTTTATGAGTAAAACTGAGAGTGGGCATGTTAGATAACATCCTCCTAAATATGACATTGGACTCTAAATAGTTTACACCTAATAGACACTTAAAAAATTACCTCTCCCCACTTAGTTTGGTCTGCTTTCACCCTCATACTACGTCTTTGAGCCCATATGCAATAGCCGCTACCTCAGTGGGTGAGTTGATGGCAAAATCCCATCAGAAGCTAGGTCAGTATTGCTCCTACACCTGCTAGAAGAGCTGCTTAAGAACCACCTTAATTTCTAGAGCGGTAATATTTGCAATTCTGATTCAAATTCTCGGTCCACTTCACTGGATATATATTTATGCCTACTTAAGAGGCAAAAAGGGATTTAGTCCTAGCTAGAAATTACATTGTCAGGTGTAGTTTCACATATAATCAAAGTTCTGCATGTGCTGTGGTATTTAGGAACGGGAGATGGAAGCTAAAAAACGAGCTCTGGAAGAAGAGAAGCGCCGCAGAGAGCAACTGGAGAAAAGATTGGAAGAAGAAACTAGCCAGAGGCAAAAATTAATTGAAAAGGAAGTCAAAATACGTGAGAAACAAAGAGCACAGGTGAGATACATTGACATGAAATGGTTTTTAAGTGCAAGACCTCCCTTTGATATACAGAAGGGACTAAGTGTATTTTTGCCAATGGTAAATAGAACTGCTTTCAGTTGAATAGATGGATTTAGTATTTCTGAGGTGTAACTGTGCTGCTAAAAGTATGTTTGGGCTCTTGGAGCCTTAGGTAGATGTCTGGGTATTCATTTAGAGTTAAATAATAGCATACATATCTATTTAGCACCTTATATCTAAAGTATAAATATTAATCCTATAAGGTTTGTTACTGAGTATGGGCAGAACAGAATTTTTAGCCTGAACAACACAAATTTGTGAGTGTGTTAATTTTATAAACGATTGGTGTGGTTTTGGGGGGGGGGTTTTCTTTCTTTTAATACATAAAGTATCTTGGAATGTGAATTGTCACTTCCAATTATTTGGCTGGGAAAAAAAAAAAAAAAAACCAAAAAAAAAAAACAGAGAAAGAGGCTTTTCCAGCTGCACATCTATTCTAGAGAAGAAATAGTATTTTTCCTAATGTTACTGGGACTATACAACATGGGAAACATTATTTAACTAAACCAGTGTTACCTCCTACATCTTCTTGCTTCTTATTAGGATTTGGAGGTATCTTCAGCTTTCTTTAGGCTCAGAGTCTTACCTATTTGTTTATTCCACCACCATAATAAGATCTACATGATATAGCAAATAGACTAGGTAGTCATTTTATTGTTAGTATAGTATAGCAAGACAATGCCTCCATCTTAATATATGTATCTGAGTGTAGAAGATTCTATATCATATCTTAATATCTTTCTGCTTTTCTCTGTACTACCTTTGCTAAATCTTTGTTTTCATAAGTTACTATTTTTTTTTTACGAACATTCCTACATAACTTGCCTTTCTAATTGATAACACTAAATCAGAACAACAGGACAACCCCAGAGGAACTTTAGGCTGTTTCTGGTTAAATATATCCGTTCCTTTGTTTTTATATAAAATGTAATTACCAAATGTTAAATTTTAACCATACTTTACTTGAATGCCTTCTTTTTTTCTAAGAAATTTTAATTACAATTCAAGTATGGCGTAAACAACAATGGCATGCTTGTATCTTTATCCCAAATTGAAGCATGCGTGTGTTGTAATAGAATGCCCTATCAGTGACTGCTAATTGGCAGACTTGGCAGAGAGGCTGAAGACTGAATTGGCAGGAAGACAAAAACGTATCTGTCAAAAATAACTATGATTTTTTTGTTAAGTTTTTTTCTTTCCTTTGTACAGTGAGGCCCAATTTTTTATTTCTTTTAGCACTTTCTGACACTTAGAAACATGAACTGGGGCAAGGAACTCCACCTTTGCACTTGTCAAAGCTGGTGCCAGCTTGTATCGTACAGGACTGCATAATTTTAGAAGGGTGCTAAGAGTTCTTGCGGGCAACGCAGCTCCCATTGCGCCAACAGGTTCTTGAGAATGCAATGAGGGAAAGTCCCTTTGATTTGTGACTCACAGTGGGATTTAACAGGCTAACTTTAGTTATGGAGCAGGGGCAGATCAGATTCTCCAGGTCACTGACTCCTCTGGAGTGAGGGGAGAGAGAGGGAGGGAGCTGCTCCTTTCACGGGTCATTCAAAGCACCTAAATTCAGCTTGTGTTCTGGATCGCCCTGTGATGTAGCCTCTGTCTGCTTTGAGTGCAGCAGGAGCCGTGGGAGACTTGTCTACTGTGTTCAAAATTTGGGGGGAGGGGGAGGTGACGCATAGCCCCTTCAGGCGCAGAAAACACGCATGTTCCCTCAGCTGGCAGAGGTCCCAAATCACTACCTCCTCCTGCTTGTTCTCCCAGCTGATACTATCCAGGCTTGATGCAGAGTCTTGAACTGCAATCAAGAATGAGGCACCGTTTCCTGTGCTGCTTTGCTGCCTCTTGCAGAGGGCTGCACTTCAGCTCTCTATACCGTATTGCCGACTGTGAACTAGATACCACATTTAATTCGTTCAGAAGAAAAGAATTCTATTTTGTTCACAGCAATCTCTGTGAAACTAACTAGCGATTACAGTTCACTCTTGTTATTAATTTTTCCTGTAATAGCATGTTCTTATTTATATTATACTTTGCATGAAAATACCTGTAGCAGTAAAATATTAATGAGTGAGATATGTATAGTGAGTATCTAGCCCAGAGAAATAAAGGGTTTGCTTACCGTCATGCAAATGAAGTTCTTACACTTCATCTAAAGCAGCAACACACCTTTACATTTAATTAATGCTTTAATTCTAAAACAACCTTTCTGTGCTGTGGCCCAAGTTTTGCCAGCTTACCAACTGATGATTTCAAGAAACTCCTATACTCTAGTCTCATTTTTATAAAGTTATACAACACTTTGTAAAGTTACAAGTTTTAAGGATTTTTCTTTTAAAGAAAATTAGGATTGCAGCAAAAGCTCTTTATTTTTCTTACGTTCATTCTTAGAATCTATAGGCAGTTTGCAGTTATGTCCTTGCAGCAGAAAAAGTGAGGGAGAAGTTAAGACTTCTGTTAAAAATAATACGATTTTCTTTTCTTTACTGTAGGCCCGTCCCCTGACTCGCTATTTGCCCATTAGAAAGGAAGACTTTGACCTACGAAGTCACATCGAAACAGCCGGTCACAACATAGAGACCTGTTACCATGTCTCCCTCACTGAAAAGACCTGCCGAGGCTTTCTGATTAAAATGGGAGGAAAAATTAAAACATGGAAAAAACGATGGTTTGTTTTTGACAGAAACAAGAGAACTTTTACTTATTATGCAGGTAGGTTGCAGGACCACTACTAGGGTACACCTGTCCCTCTGTTTTCCTATCAACCTCAGCTGACTTATGAACATGTAGCAAGTCCTGAGTAAAACTTCCATTTCCATTTTGTCGGGTGTTTTACACATACACTCACAGCTCATGCAATCTCTTCCCTATAGTGTTCAATCCTAATGCCAGGTAAGACAGAAATGAGCATAACAGACAAAGGGGGAGATGTGGATAGGCAAGAGGAAAAAATGGAAAATCATCAGGTTCCTAGTACACAGAATAATGGCTCCACATAATTTATTTTTAGATATTATGTACTTCTCCCAATGGCAGAATGACTTCTTGTACCCTTCATACAAGAATATAATTCATTATACTTACCGTGAAAATTAAATTGAATGCTTCTGCAGTCCCATTGCTTGATGTGCTGAAAAGTCTTTCAGGAAATTAAATATTTTTGAGTTCGCCATACTTTGAGAGTCTAAGAGCAACACTCTAAAGAGGTTTCTGTACACTAAGTTGTATTATGCAATATCTGGAGCCATTATAAGCATTACATTAATTTGCTATCTTGGGGTAAACCCAGAAATTTGGAATTTAAGAACATATATGTCTCTCTAATTGCTGTGCAAATCTACATATGGTTTGACTTTGAAGTTTCAGAGGAAGCCAGAAAAATGACTTTGTGTTCTGAATTTTTATTGTTAGGAGAGGCCAGACAGGGGGCATATGTAGGATGGTCATTGCTAAGAAACAGAAGAAAACATTGAGTACAAAAAACACCCAAACAGTTCAATCTCCTTTTATGATATTACTGCTTTCCAGCAACTCGTAAGGAACTTAAAATTGACAGTAGGGTTATGCATTGCTCAGTCCATCTTTTGAATTCATTACATTCATTCATTACATACCCACTGAATATTTCTTACTAGTTTGCAGTAAAATTATGAAGAATGTGACAAACTTTTTTTTTATTTTGTTCTTAACATCTGGTTTATTGGTTAGCAAGGCCTGTAACATACAGTAGTGTTCCCATCTGGTACTGATTTTTTTTTTTTTTAGTAGTTATGTTAATAGTTAACAGTTTCAGTTTTGAGTGCAGTACAGTTGCCATAATGCAATTTGAATTACCAAAGACAACTTTTCATAATGTCTCAAGGACTCCAGCCAACAAACATAGTTTCATGAGAATTCTGTACCAGCTGCGCAAAAATGCAACTGTCTGTATGAGTGAGGATGCGTTTAGATCTTTAAATATATGGTAGACTTCCAAAATAAATATTGATGCTGTAAGTTCAGAGTAATTGAATTCTAGGTGAATATACTGATATCTTGTTTTAGTTCTGCAAGTGTACTGAACAAAGAACTTACCCTAAAGTTTGACAATTTAGTACAGCAACTGAAGCATCTGCACTTTGTGACCTGAAGCATACAGGGAACTCTACAAAGACTGTTGCGATGGGAGGTTGTGGGTACCTGAAATGCTCTTGTAACCAAGACCCCAGGTGGGGCTTGAAAGGAGAGTGGATCACTGTTTGCTTGTACTGCATAGACAGTACACTTTGTAGAGTATTGCATTTAGCTTAGTATGATGTGTGCTATAATGTCGTAATCTTATACATCAGTACTTCTACTGGTCCCCCAGGGGCTGGCAGGGAGATTCCCAACGCTGTATCGTTTGGTCTCTGGGATTTCTTTTTGCCATCGTATGAAGCTTTGGAAACTTCCTGCAGCTACCAATAGGATGTAAGCTGAGATTCATGAGTGTTCAAAATGACAGCAGAATCTCTTATGGGACTGATAAAGATGTTCTGCATGACTGTTCAGTGTTAAGGTGATACTAACTTGGGGTCATTTATATTCTCATATATATTCATATATATATATATATATAAAATTTATTATATTTATATAAGGCATTATATTCCCCTAATATAAAAGTACTGGGAGTGGAAAGAAGTTTGCCCTTCAGTGTCACATGCAGTTGTGATGCTTCTTAACACCCCTCCAGGATTATTTAACAATTTCTTTGCCGCTGCAGGAAAATGGAGGATACTGTAGATGCTTATCTGCCCTGTTCCTTTTTCTTGTGAAATTTTATAATTGTGACTGTTAAGATGTTAAATTCACAATCTGTAACCTCCTTGCCCTAGTGATTCACTAGCTAATGCTGGGACAGAAGGCAATATCAGAAGATGTCTAAAATAGTTTAGAATTGACCCCCTGTAAGTGTCTGCTTTTAAAGGGAGATTAAGTCAGCTGTGTCTCCGTTGTAGATATCAAAACTTAAGTGAGAAGACTCCCACCCTGTATTTCAGCTTTGCCGCAGTTGGATATTGGTACCAGAAACACAGTACCACTGGATAACAACCTACTCCTTGTTAGCAGCCTCCCTGGAGTAACTATCCATTCAGGCGTTCTTACCTCGGGTGCTCTGAAGCAAATGGGGAGGTTCCTTTTGCAACACAGGCAAACTGCGTCTAACTAATCTAGCTTTTACCTTGGGTGTCAGAGTAGGAGAGTGCAAACAGACAATTATGATGCTGCAGCTGGCGCCGAGGAACTTTTATCCTCCTGTAAACTTTTCCATGTGTCAGAGCTCATAGAAGCTTGCCTACAATCTGCTAACCACACTTTTGAGTAATAAATATTAGCTTGAGACTGCGGGAGATTATTATAAACGGGGAAGGAGCAAGTTTTTAATAAGTACAAGCACAAATGATGTTCTAATGTAAAGCTTTTGCTATCAAATTGTATTTCAAATTAGCTTATCATAACAGTTGTCCTTTGAAGGCAAACTGTCGGTCTTAGCCTGCGAGCTATGTGAAGTCTGGCTGGTTTTCATGGAATTGGAAGATTGGACGTATGTCAGAGACATCTGTCCTTCTGTTGGCTAATACCGGTCATAATGTTTAGACGCTTCAGTGAAGGGAGTGACTTGCAAATAGATGAGGAAATTGCAAAAGCTTTATTTCCTTGGAAACCAGGTGGAAAAGAAAATATATTAAAGTAGGAAATGCATCTCTCAACAAAACCGACCAACTTGTAAGAAAGGTTGAAGATTTCTCTGGGATTTCACCAGCAGAAGTGTTAATCCAGTTACTTATCAGCTGAACGTATATGGAAATGCAAATTAAGCTCTAGCTTCTTGAAGTACTGTTCATTTCGGTTCTCAGAGTCATTTTCTCTTTTCCATTTTAGACAAACACGAAACTAAATTAAAAGGTGTAATATATTTTCAAGCTATTGAAGAAGTTTATTATGATCATCTAAAGAATGCATATAAGGTAAACTTTGTTATTGTTGTTTTAACTGAGTATCATATGGCAGTACTCAATGTATGATAGCTGCTGTAAAGTCAAAGGGAGAGCTGACATTATTAAAAAAACCAAAATTATAAGCTGACACTATTAAAAAAACAAAAAACCCCAGGGTGGAGGAAAAGGAAGATGAAGCCAGATCAGTGATTAGCACTGGGGTTTTTTATACTGATGAAAGCAGAAATAAGAGAGCATCTACCTGCCAAATGATGATCCCACATGGGATTTGCTGTGAGGAATTCCTTAGTCCAGTGGTGAGGCCACCGCAATCCGTGGCTTTGGCAAATCAAGGGATGGCTGTATGCATTCATTACAGGGAGGGAGTTAACTGGTGCCCGCAGCTCGTGGCATGCCCTGCCTCTCATCTGTAATTTAAATGAGCTGTGAAAAAGCTGAGTATATCCTTGGCACGTGGATTTGTGAAAGCCAGGGTGGTATTGACGACTGGATAGAGTGGGGGAGTTAGTTGTTTGGGCACGACAAAACAATTTGGAGCCCGGTACTACTGTGTAATAGTCTAGTGGAAATATGTGGTAAAAAGTGTTCATGCTGGATGCAAACACTTTAAACACATCTCTGCTTCCAGTGCTGCAATGTAGGATGCAGTGCTACAGCATTTTGCATTTTACCTTTCTCCTTAAGGCTATTGTGAATCTCCCTGTAAGTAATTTTACTTCTGGTGCCAATAAATCGCTTTGATGTCATTCTTTTGCTATCCTTCTTTCTGTTTTATTTTAGAGTCCCAACCCGTTGCTCACCTTCAGTGTTAAGACACATGACCGTATATACTATATGGTTGCTCCTTCGCCAGAAGCCATGAGGATATGGATGGATGTTATTGTTACAGGCGCAGAAGGCTACACCCACTTCATGTTATAATAAAAGGGGGCAATAGGGCATACTGCAATAACATAACATGAAGTCAGCCATACGTAGTGAAATCTGAAAAGCCAGTGAATACTCTGAAACGTCCTCCTTATGATGTGCATCCAAAACCTCAGAATGAGATGGTTTTACAAATGCATTGAAAAGGGGGGCTTGTTACTTGTTTTAGTTGATCTTTATAGGAATGAAAGAGCTAAAACTGTTGAGAGAATCGTAGTGCTCCATAATTAATAATCGGGCAATTTAAGTTACAGCATCTTGATTCAATTATAATTTTCCACAAATTCTCTTATACGGAGAATGTCTTCATAAACTCATACTAAACAGTTTACAAATGTGTGTGTTCTCATCAGTATGCAAAAATTCTAGTAATGGAACAAAAAGGTGTAATAAGCATATATTTTAATATGCAGCATTTGACATTTATAGATGATTAGGTGACTTTTTAAAACTTTTAGTCAAGTATTTTATAAAAATGTAAACAAAAAAGCAGCCCTAAGGTACACACAATTCTTGCCTTAGTAGTTAAGTATTACAACAGAGCCAAAGAGTTATGCGATTCCCTTATCATAATGTTTTCAAATTGTTAGTTGTACCTAACTTTCTGTAAGGGGACAGGGCCAAAACTCTTCATGACTTTCAAAGAAATTAAACTGTTATGATATTCTGTGTGTTCAAACCCTCAGTGACACCAACTGTATGTTTAAAGTTTGCATCTATGGAGCTCAACAAAAAAAGAGAAGGATAGCTTTATAAAGATGCAGTTTTCCACAAGGATATGAAATGGAAACACATGTATTAACTTCCTCATAAGGAGGGGTTTTTTTAATCTTCCCTGTTGAATAGAATGAGCTGATTCTAGAGCCTACAGCAATTTTCTTTTATGTAGCAAGGTCCCAGCATGGTTCTAACCTTCCTCTGTGCCAAGTGAACGCTCTACAGAAACCTCTCAAACACTGGTCCCCTTGAAGCCAGCATCAAAATCTCTACCTATCTAAATTCTTTGGAGCCAAGTTTTTGGCCCTGGAGAGTTTTTTTTTTTTAAATGCATATCTGCACAGAATAATGCTGTCAAATAGAATAAAAAGAGAGAGGCAAATTCTAAGAGTTTACGCTAAGCAGTGTAGGAATAAAAAAAACCCTGAAAATTTTAAGTAGTGGAGATCTGAGATCCCTAAAACAATAAAAATACTGAGGGTGCAGTGGTCTCCCATTTTAAAATTGCTTCCAAGTCCTTGAGTAATATTGCAAAAACATAAATTATTTAATTGAACTTCAAGAAAGTCTCTTATAATATGACTTTAAAGAGGTTCTATTTCAGTAACCAAACTTATGTGCTATGTGGTTTGTGTAATAGAAGAAAACACATTAGCCTTTTTTTTTCTTGATGAAAAGTTAATGGCTTTTGATGGAACAAATAAAAAACTGAAAGCAGAATAGAAGTATGCTGGCAGAATATTTTTTTGTTATCCTTTTTAAACCCTGTATCTGTAATGAACGGGTTGAATTTTTTGTGGTATACACAGGTGATATGGTTGCTCTAGCATGACAAACATCAGTTTTGACTTGAATCATGAAAGAAGGGACTGTTATCACAAGGTAATTGTTATCATCTGTGCAGATCACACCTTGTAATCTAATGATTTAAAACACTATCAGAAATAAATTGCTTGGGTTTATATAAATATTATTTTCCCTGATGTATCTTGATTTTACTCCTAAGTATGGTTATAAAGGTTTTCTAATAATGATTTTTGTATCCTGCATGATGCAATGAAGGCATTTCAATAAACATTTTAAGAAATACCCTTGTTTTAAATATTCACTTGCTGCTTCATCTTGAGGCACTTCTGCTTGTCTGTCAAATAGTCGTATACAGTTGTGCAAGCAATTTTGTATTTTAGTAATGCTTAATCTAACCATTCCATGTGTTTCCCCATAAAAGAGCTATGAAAAATAATCTTTCAGATGGCAGTGAAATTAGGAGCATAGTCTGTTTACTGTGTGTACCTAATGTAATACCTTTCTCATTTTTTATGACCCTGTTTGGAAAATTTATCACCAGCCTTGGATATAGACAAATTTTTTGTTTAACTGCAAAACAGAAATTGCTGAAGTTTAAGGGTTTCCCAGTTTTCCCAATACTTGACTTAGACATGACTCAAATTGCAGGAAGCATTAGATCATTGTAGAAGCCCATGCAGTTTTACAACTTTTTCACTAAGTTTGCTATCATCATCACAAAGCGTGGTGGGTTTTGCAGTGGTGGACATCAAGACAATGTAAGCAAAGCATGGCCATAGGCACCATCTTTTATGATCAGTCTGCAAGCACCTCCAAGCTTACCCCTGTGGAAGTAAAGTACCCACTTACCCTGAAGGACCTCAGGCAATTCCAAGCCATGTAGGCTGTGTCTTAAAGACCTCAGCCACTGCATCCCTTGACCTACAGCTGCTGACAGGGGCTAGGCTGGCACTTGCCTGGGAAAATACCTTTGCAAGCATTGACCTCTCTTAGTGTTGTTTTCTTCCTTTCTGTGTGGCCTGTATTATAAAAGGTACCTTGCATAAAGATCTTCTGGAAGGAAAACCTTGTTTTGGCTACCGTGTCTGCGCAAATAAGGCCAAGTAGAGATGGGTAAGGAGGTATGGGCTGGTTTGAAAGCCCAGCCTACAGAACAGAAATGTCCAGCCCCGACACTGCTGGAGGGGCGACTGAGGGAGGGACGACGGGTTTTGAAATGTCCTTTCTGGTCATCTGTAAGGGCCAGGTAATTCTGTGCATTACATTATGCATAGATTATAAAGCACACATTTTTGAACAGTTCATACCTGTATACACACACAGGCAACCTGAAGTACAGGGGGTCTCCAGACTGGGTCGTACCAGCCTTGTCTGGTACCAAGAGGCCTTCAAGGAGGGTCCCCTCTCCGGAATACACGTGCGCCTTCGGAAATGCTCATTAAGTGTTTTTATTGACAAAACTTTGTTTTCTACTTCACAAACAAGGAAACAGCATTAACTGTACTGACCAAAGTCAGCCTGCAGCACCGCCGCGCACCCTCTACCCGCCGGCACCCCCAACGGCGCATGC
>WAAD01022344.1:299134-357175 GCA_013389945.1 Fregata magnificens
AGGGCGGCCATGGCGGCGGCGGGTGCGCTGAGGGGGTTGGTGCGGGGAGATGGCCGCCGTCCCTCGGCTGTGGTGCTATTGCTGTCGCCGCTGAGGGCGGCCCTGGGGCTCCCGGGTAAGGGAAGGGCCCCGGGGCACCTCTGCTGGCGCTCCGGCGCTGCTCTTCCGCTGCCGGCCTGGNTGTATATATATATATATATGTATATACACCATGTGTAATGGCTGCGGGGAGGTGTGTTTGCTCTCGGCAGAGCGCGGGGCGGGCAGCAGGAGGTGGCACCCCCTTCTCCGCCTCAGCGTCGCGTCTCGATCGGGAGCGGCCAGGGCGCGTACCCTGGGGTGGGGATGAGGGCGTTAAACGTCCGAGGGACGGGGTTTCTGACAGGCCTTTCCTCCCCCGCCGAGCCTGAGGGGGGTGGTTCGGTGTGTGTACACAAGGGACGGCAGGTACTGCGTAAACCTCTGCGTGCCTACAGAGCAGCTGCTCGCCCACCTGTGTTTAGTTCGCTGTAAGCTCTTCCTCCTGCTGCTTTCTGAGGAACTGGAAATACGAGCAGTTTGCTTGCTGGGATGTGAAGCGTGCCTACCTGTGGGGCTTCAGGCACCTGAAAAGCTTTGCTGGCATCCACTTTTGAGTGAGATCGTCGTCTGCCCAAACACATAGCGCCCCTTCTTGCTGTTCTAGACTCAGTGTTGTCTGACTTGTTGAGTTTATTCATTGCCTTAAATTTGACTGGCAACTGCTCTTCTTGATGAGGTAATGAACCTCATCTGAGGTTGCTCGATGTAGAAGTGAGTGAAACTTACTTGCCACTAAGGGTGCACATTTTGTATCTGCATAAAAACATGAATACAGTGGTCTTTTGTTGATGGTTTTTCTTTCTGTTTAGAGCGATAGTGTGATCAGAATAGCTGGTTATTGAGTGTGCTGTTAGGTGCTCTGAGACTGGGCTAAGCAGCAGTTCCTCCTGGCGGAACTGGTGGCCTTCTTAATGTTGTAGCATAGGCGACGGGATGAAACGAAGTGTGGACAATGTTGAGTCCATTATCTGCCAGAGCTGTGTTAATCTGCTGCTCCTGCTCTTGGCACTGGGTAGGTCACAGTGCTGGAGCATTCCTAAGGTTGTTCAGAGGATTTCTTTGGCTTTGACATGTAGCGCTGGTCTTAGTCATGGTTTCTGTTGGTCATGACACAATTAAAATTGCACAGTGATTCAGATATGAGAGTTCTGTAGCATCAGGCAAGCATCCTGTGGTCTTCCTGTAGCTAGCTCCTGCTGTCTGGAACTTGCTTTTATAAATACTAAGTACCAACTTGCACCCTTCAGAAGTGCTTCCCTGCTCTTACCAAGGTCTTTCACTGAAATCAGGAGGAGAAATTACTGGGTAGCTGCTCAGTTATTGATGGTTTTGTCTGTCTAAAGGGAAGTCTGAGAGCGTGACTCCAGTGAGCCTTGCTTTTGGATTGGCTGGGGTGGTCGCTTTAGGGTTTTGCATTATTCAGGTTAGGATTGCTGCTGCTGCGCTTACAGTAACTTGTTAAATGCGGAATCCTAGTTTGTGGAATAGCTTAGACAGTGGTTGTGTCTTGTAGCTGTGGTTTAAACCCTGCGCACTGTCAAAACAGTTTGAGGGCACCTCCAGAGTATTACAGGATGGAAAACCAGTGACTTCAGAGTATCAGGGCTTAAGGGGGAGAAAAATACTCCTAATTCTTTTTCTATCAAGTTTAGCACTTCTCGGTGTTTCTCCTCTGTTACTGGCAGGTGAAGAAGTGACTGGCTTACTGATAGAGACACACGCAAACCAAAAGCCATAGTGTGGATGCATCAGAATAAATATACATTTACGGTGGCATTTATTCCCCTTTGTAGTAATTGATGCACCAGTAGGATGAAGAACTGTCCCATCATTTCAGGAAAGATCTAATGGTTTTAATCTCTAGTTCAAATGGTATAATTTCTGTTAGAATGTAGGAGAGCACTGAATACTAGCTGCATCCTGCATCTTTTATGAATCCACATTTACTCATGCACGTGCAAGTTTAAAAACAAACAAACAAAACCCCCAAAACCCCTTGAATGTAATCTCTCTGATAGTGAGAAAACAGAACTCAAAGCTGCAGAATAGTTAAGTGGTGTGATACTGTCACGGCCTGGTTTTGCAGTATTTATCCAGTTATTATACCACTTGGAAGCCCTGATGTATTATTTGGGGTTGCATAGGTTTTGTACCCCACCACTGATTTACAGCATTGAAGAACCAGCCTTCTAATCTAAGAATTAAGAGTATCAGAGTCTTAGAAGTCTCCACCAAGCTTTCAGTTTAACAAATTATCTTGTTGAGTGGGATAATAAGAGTGGATTAAGTCTCCATAACATCTCTCACTTGCCCTCACCCACAGTAGAGGTACAGTTGACTGCTAAACTTAGATTAAATACTGTAGCAGCTGTTGAGATTCAGCATAGTTATTCACTAGTTAGCATTTCCTTTGTTAATTTTTTTTCCTTCTTTGAAACCAGCTCAATTCTTTTGATGGTTATTAATGTGAGTTAGAGAGTCCAACCTAATGTTTGCTGTCAAAATGTGTCTGGTTTGTTATCTTGAACTACAACAAAACAAAATAAGTTTATGCTGATAGGAAAATTCCACTCTCATGTAATATGTTGCAGATCACTTTGACAGAAGTTGCACTAAACGATCTTTCATTTTTTAAATATTTGCAAAATATGTAGGTTTGATTTGGTGCTATTTCATTCTAGATAAACATAGAACAATCTGAGTACTGGAATAATGTAACCTCTCCAGCAAGAATACACCAAACCGTGTAACAGGATATCTGTGCCTCTTTTGGAGATCCATAAGAAAATCATAGCTCTGCAATGGTCAACTCTGCTTCTTCTTATGGGATGTGTTTAATGTATTGCTCTGTATTTACAGAAAATGTAGCTTTATTTTGTTTTTTTACTTTCTGTGCTTCATATCTGAGAAAAAGACTAATGTTAAGATGGCATAGTGTTAAAATGAGCCCTTTTTTCAGTGTTCCTGGGAATAATCTTTAACTTAAGCAGAAATAGCTGTTGATATGATGAAAAAGGCTAGATGTTATTTATTTCATTTAGTTTTAAACAATGCTAATGTTGTTTTATGTTCATCACGTTGAAAAAGTTAGTCACAACGTTCTTTCCCAATTCCCACTTTTGAACTTCCCCATTGTACATTTCCTTCACAGATCTTCTGGATCTAGGGGTTTGATGCAGATGAAGTTTTGACCTTCAGTTTTACTTTTTAATCAAAAATTTGTCACCTCATGTGCTTGTAAACTTGCCATTGCACACAGTACTTTAGTCCCAAAATTATATTTTTTGTTAAATTTAGTCTGGAAAAACAAAAAGGAAAAATAAAAAAGTTAAACCAAGCAGATGAAAAATCTTATTTCATGTGAAACGAGTACATATATTAAAGATGGTATAAAACATGAGGACAAATGAAGTACAGGAAATTGTAGCATTTGGCTTCAGTCGGCTACTTTGCTAATTGCTGAGTGAACTCCTTACGTGGTTGGCATTTAATGATTTGAGAATGAATTATGATCAGTTCTCCCTAGCAGGTCGATCAATAATAGTTAGTCATTGAAGAGTATAGGGGGTACTTTTTTCTTTTCTCTTCAGCTAAAGTATCTTATTTTCACGTAATATACCCATATTTCCTGAACCCTAATTTTATAAAATGTTAGTATTTCTGCTAAGGTTATAATGATGATTGTACTAAATAGCTCTTTTTATTAGTTTGCAGGCCGAAATCATCGGTCAGCTTTCTTACTCGACCAGATCGACCAAATCTTGCTTATCATAAACTAAAAGGCAGGAATCCAGGGATTATTTTCCTTCCAGGCTTTAATTCAAATATGAATGGTCAGAAAGCAACTGCCCTTGAAGATTTCTGCAACTCTCTAGGTCATGCCTTCATCAGGTACATTCAGAGCATCGTTCTTGAGAAAATGAAACAAATATCATGGGCTGGGGGAAGGGATTTTAACAAGAATATGTAAACTTTGGCATTTGATTTGGAATGCATGCTATGCTGTACGCAAGCGAAGAAGTGTGTGTCTTCCATTTCAAATGCAGGCTTTCTATCCGTAGGGAGACTGAGGTAAATCAGGAGAATGTATTCTGAAAGTAATTCAGAAAATTGTCTGATAAATTTCTGTAGTTTAGCCAATGCTATGTGTTACATTAAGGCTGTAGACACAAAAATGAAAAACGAAGGAAAGAAAACCTTAGAAATTTTAGTTTTAGGAACTGGGGTTCTAATTACTGTAAATTGTCACTATAAGCGTGCTTCTTAACTGCCAGAGCTTATAGAATCATAGAATCATTGGGTTGGAAAAGACCTCTAAGATCATCAAGTCCAACCATCAACTAACACCACCATGCCTCCTAAACTAGGCCCTGGAGTGCCACGTCTACACCTTTTTTGAACGCCTCCAGGGTAGACGACTCCACCACCTCTCTGGGCAGCCTGTTCCAATGCCTAACCACTCTTTCAGTAAAGAAATTCTTCCTAATGTCCAATCTAAACCTCCCCTGACGCAACTTGAAGCCATTTCCTCTCGTCCTATCGCTAGTTTCGTGGGAGAAGAGTCCAGCACCCACTTCCCTACAACCTCCCTTCAGGTAGTTGTAGAGAGCGATAAGGTCTCCCCTCAGCCTCCTCTTCTCCAGACTTATGAAGCTGTCCAGTGGCTTCCGGGGGTTTAGAGGAACATGCACGTGCTTGGTGATATTCTCCTTTGATAGACTAGGTTGAATGCTGAGTTTCATAAGTCTTTGTAGTTGGGAATAGCATTTGAAAGAGAGTTTGTACATTTTAAAAATACCTTTAAAATTAAAGTATGTTGCGTTTTGGCTGTAAGGGAAATTCTTTGTCTGGGAAATATCCTGGTTAATTTGGGTATTGTTATATCAAATGGTAAGAGAACGCTGCATCACTTACTTGGATCTGTTGTATTTAAATCTTCATGTGATTTCTGGTGCTAGTGACATGCAGGACCAAGTAAGAAAATATCCAGTGCGATATCTTGTCCTCTGCTTAATTTGATTAAATGGTACTGTTTAGTTAGCTTCTGTTTCTGTGTTGCTGTAGACAGTACTATGAGTTTCATTTTGATGGTTACTTTTTCAGATTTGATTATACAGGATGTGGAAGTTCAGATGGTAGCTTTGCGGAGTGTACAATTGGGAAGTGGAGAAAAGATGTTCTGTCTATACTGGATGAACTTGCAGATGGACCACAGGTTATATTTTATTTTTAAATATAGAATGCTTTTTAGAACATTAATCAAAAATATGGCATAATAGCTCTGGTTAACAGTAGCTTCTATTTAACAGCTTACACCTGCTCACTTTCAAGCTGAATCATTTGAGAGCTCATATTCGTAGGACCCCTTTTGCAAGCAGGTAGATCACAAAATCATGGAAACATGGTTTGGCAGGACTGCCTGGAGGTCGTTTATTAGAGCCTCCTGCTCAGAGCAGGGCTGTCATCCCGGGGAGTCTGAGAAAGCCTCATGGTGGAGGTTCCACCTGACAGGGGACATGGAACTGTTCCAGTGCGGCGCAGCCCTCTTCATGAAAAATTGTGTCACTGTCCCAGTGCTGATGCATTAATTAAAGGATTTGCAGGAATGTTACAAGTTAATATACTCTACATGATAAAATAGCTTATTAAAAAATCAGCAGAAGCAGCATTTGAGTCTTTCAGTTACTTTAGAAATGACTGTGAGAAACTTGAAATCTCCTCCAACCTGGAAATACCTAGTATTGTGTTTAAAACAATTTTGTATTATGAATTGCTTTTGTTGACCTCTTTCACTGCACTGAGTCTTTACCATGTGCATTTATTTTAAGAAGGAAACACAAAGTATGCATGTGATACTGAATTATTTCAAATCTCATTTTGTTTACAGTGTTTCAGTCTTAGACAGCAATAACCAGCCATGCCAAACAAAAAGAATAATAAAATACCAGATCCTGTGGTGCTTACTCAGGCAACATTTCCACTGGAGATGGCAGCAGTTCTGCCTGGGTAAGGACAGCAGGATTATGCCCGAGGTTTAAGTAGTTAAACAAAATGAAAACTGATGCTTTGTGGAAGAAAAAAAAAATAGCTGTTTCCTGTAAAATAATATCTTATTTTCTCTCTTTAAGATTCTGGTGGGCTCCAGCTTGGGTGGATGGCTGATGCTTCACGCTGCAATAGCACGCCCAGATAAAGTAGCTGCTCTAGTTGGAGTAGCTGTAGCAGCAGACCATTTTGTAACAACTTTTAAGAAGCTTCCCATTGAGGTAAATGCTCATGGTTGGCTTTTGTGCAATCTAAAAAAAAAAAAAAATCTACCAAGCATTTAGGAAATTCTGTTGTTCAAACTGTACTTTTGCTGCAAGTCTTCCAGTAATTTTTCTGTGTTTGTGGTGGAGGTAAGCTGAAAATTTACATTAATCTAAAAGTCTGCAAAATACTGTGCTTCTAGTATGAAGCTAGTGTGAACACTACCTAGAATGTGTTTATATTATTACTGTGGCATATAGAATGTGAAGTCAGATCCCTGCAGTTCAGCAGTCCATTAGACCTCAGTGTTGAATATCTTATATTTGCATTCAAATTGGATCCTTGTGCTTTCAAGGATAGAGAAGTAGCTGCTAAAGCAATTGAGATGACATTGGATGAGATTAATCTGACACAGGTTGTCTGTATAGAAGGGGAATTCTTCAGATTAGTGTGTTTGTGAAGACTATAAGATTTAGCTGGTAGGAGGTGTCTTTCTGAGTTGCTTCCTTGATGATGATGATGTCCAGTCTTCAGGAAAGAAAATCAAGTGTTATAGTGTGACAAATAAACATGGTAATAAATAGCTTATACTTCAGAATAATTAAACTATTTTCCTGATTTTTTTTTTTTTTTTTTTTTTTTTTTTTNGTAAGATTCTGGAAATACAGTAGACACAGCTATTGTGGCAAAGACTGAAAAGACTGATGACTGGAAAATTCCTTTTTCCTAGGATTCTCCTTGTTTGAGGTTCAGTGAACTGATTGAAGCCAGAGAGACTTACTGTTTATTGTGGCTATACATCTTTTTCTTTCTGGTAGATTCTGGCTGAGACACTTAACTTCATTGGCGAATCCTAACTAGATTAATTTGCAGGAGAGACGTGCAGAGTAGCTTTCGTGACATGGTAGGGGTTTTGTCTTCTCAGATGCTGGAAGGCGAACAGGAATATACCTTCTCTGCTAATAAAAATGGACAAAGTGAAATTTTATGCCTGGGGAAGCTTTACTGTATTTAGAACAGAAATAAGTTGAGGCATTCTAAAGAACTGGTAACATCTGTCTTGTCTATTCTTTGCTCTCTTTTTTTATAGGCACAGAAAGAAATAGAAGAAAAAGGTGAATGGAAGTTTCCAACAAAGTATAATGAGGAGGGGTATTACTCCTTGACATATGACTTTATCAGAGAAGCAGAAAATCACTGTGTACTAAATAGTCCTATTCCTGTAACATGTCCCATACGACTCATTCATGGCATGAAGGATGATGATGTCCCTTGGCAGATCTCTATGCAAGTTGCTGATCGTGTTTTGAGCAAAGATGTGGATGTTATCCTCCGCAAAATTGGCCAACATCGGATGAGTGAGAAGGAGGATATAAAACTTCTTGTGAATACCGTTGATGATTTAATTGACAAGCTGGCAACACTAGCATAAGCTGCAGAGTAGCATACGTGCATGAACTCTACACCTGACTCTTTTTCCATGAGTAGCAGAAACCCTGTTCTTAACAAGATGATGCCAGGCCTGTGACTATCACAGTAGGAACTGAGCTTTATCTGCTGTTTCCTTACCTCTGTTTCGTAAATACAGATATTTTATTAATGCTGCATTTGCACCGACGGTCCAAAACGTGAAGGAGTGCTGCCGTTGTGTTCAGAACCTCTCCTTCACTACTTAAACACTTTTTTGCAAGCTTCCTACACTTTTGTACTGAGATGTTGATTCATTTTTGTTACTATTGGCCTGTAGTTTAATTTCCCATGTCTTTGACACCTTTTCAGTATTGTCCTTTTGCTGTAACGTTCTTGTATCTTATGTCCGAAACCATCTGTGCAAGGCAAAATACAACTTCAGTGTTTACTAAACTGATTGTTATTAGAACCAGTGAATAACATGAAGCATAATAAACAGATTTCAGGTAAATTATTATAGTGTTCTTAAGTACTGTTAAAATTGAAAAGTGGAAGGCACACCCTGATGGTGTGCTTGGGGTACTACATATGGAAGAAGTTCTAAGAACGCAGGGCCTCAAAGTGCAGATGGAGTGCTCTTATCTATGCTTATCAGTAGGGTTTATGTCCTCTTCTCCAGGCTGTCTTTTTGCAATAGTTAATTTGTGGGCCTGCTGTTAAAGGAGCAATATATAATCTTGGTGCAAACTGAGACTGGATCAATACAGTGACTCTTTTATAGTAACCTCTTTAAAGTGGGGATTACAGGACCATAAGGGCATCGCTGCCTCTTTTCTATGACTTGAGAACCATAGATTATTAGGAAGTGTCGTCCAGAGTTAGGAATTTGAGGTACACGATTCCAAGCCTGAAAACTTGTAACTGAAAAACTTGATAGTTGGATAATTCTTGTAATGTAAATCCTTAGAAATTAATAGTAAATGGATTTAATTGCAAATATGACTATTACCTGTTTTTTGTCCAGAAATACAGTGCCATTTTGAGAGAGAGGGAGGAACTTACTTAGGTGAGAGGCTGGAATTAGTTCAGGCTGGCCTTACTATGAAACATCAGTCAAAAGTATATAGTTGTTTCTGGCTTTACTATTTTAAGTAGTAAATGGCATCACTTGCTGCCTTAAAAGACTAAAGCTCCTGGGAGTAAGGTATTTCTGAAGGGTTTGTTGGTTTCAGTGTTAGCATTGTCAGTAGAGGTACATTGTATAGAGCTTTACTGAGGTGGTGATTTTTAATTTAAAAAAAAACCCAAACAACCAAAAAACCAAAATCGACAAGAAAACAAAAAATCCCTAAATTTCAGATGAGTTCCTGTGAAGTACAGTTTTATTTAGGCTTCAGTGCTGCAAAAAACAGGAAGCTGTGATGTAAAAAATTTGAATTCTGGTAAGAGAGTAAAAAAGATGGCTCTAGTTTAGATGCAAACCTTCTAATTCAAGTGTACCAATTCCCTAATGCAATTAATCTAGTTTAGGATATTTGAGGAATTACAACATTCCATGAAATTTTGTTTCCAAGTATTTCTGTTTCTGAAGGGAGTAGACTTTTTTTCTGTCTGTATGAATATGCAATTCACTACTTTCTTAAGCTTTAAAACCTCTTTAATATGTATTTTGCTTTTGAGAAAAATTAATTCAGATAATTTATGCAGATTGCTCAACCACTTCCATTCCTGAAGGTTGAGCTGTGTTCATATTTACGTGTTGTTAAACAGTTGTCCTCTTTATATGTGTTTATGTGACTTGCATCTAATAAAACCTGAAAAATGGATTTTGTGAGTTTTAAAGACACAGTCAAATCAAAATTAGTTACTTCAAAACTTTCTGCTCTTAGCTTACCTATGACAATTTTTTAAATCCACTTTTGTCACATCTCTTGGATTGCTTTGTCTCTTAATGGAAGGAAAAGTTGAAAAAAGTAGACTGCAGTAATTCTGAAGTAATTAATTTTAATTAAGGCCCAAAGTTACCAATTGTGATAGATGTACTTTTTGTTCACATGTATTATAGTTATTTCAGTAACTGAAAAGTTTTGAGCTACTTTTTGAATTGGGAATTATAGCTGTAAACATTCAATTGAACTGTAGTACTTCAGACAGGGAAAAGTCTTTATATGTCTGCATAAACTAGCTGTATATTTCTCTTGGAAGAATCGCATTGTATTCATTCAAAGCTTCACCTTAGCTTTTATTAAATAATTGGTATTTCATGAGTAAGATCTTTTTGTTACAATGCCTTAAAACAAGATAGCTGAAAACAAATGTGAAGGGGAGCACTCACGTGAGTAGTTTTCAGGTTGGTTTGGTGGTGGTTTTTTGTTGCTCCCCCTCCTCTCCCACCATTATTCTGCTGTAATAACATTAGGCGGGAGAAGGCAGCATAACAGGGTTGACACAATTGTTGAGGATACAAAACTGCAGCATCTGTTGCTCAAACCACAGCATTACTGAAACTTAATCCTAGGGAGGGTTTTTTTTTGCGTGCCGCTTGTTTTGTTGCTCTCTCTGTTTTCCTTCTCTGCTCACTAAATAGAGATCAGTGGTAGCATTTACATTACAGGTACACCCAAAATTTGCTACATATAGCGTAAATGCAAAGGCAGAGATGATGCTTGCTTCGTAGAGACAGTATCGTGAGATTCAGTGAATGCTAGCACCTTTCCCTCTGTGTTCACTTGTCATTTTCTAAATTCAGTCTATATTCCTTAAATATGAAGAGGTGGCTCTGAGGTAGGCCTTATGCAGACAGACTTTTTCCTCTAACTTTGCCACGATAGTTCCATTGGTATTTCTCTTTGCAAGCATAGCATTTTCCTTGTGGTCATGCTGGAAGTTACCAGGATGTTGATTACTGTCAACTTGCCATGTTCAAATGCCTGAAAGGGGGGATAGACGATAACCAGGGAGATTTACATCCTACCCGTGACTAGCTCTTGACCTATCAGGAAGTTTTGACAATCTTGAATAATGTAATATTCACATATTATGGTGTCATTCAAATTTTGTACTCTGTTTTGTCTCCTGAGTTAGTGTCAGTGGCGTCTCTTTCGTCTTTGCCAATAGATGCCTAGATAGTGAAGTATTTTCAATACTAGTCACGTTTAAAAACAGGTAGTTCTCTCCTGTGTAGGAATACTGTATTAAAGTAGGGTATTACACATTTGGAAAGCTCTGCATGGTACACATTTTTCAAATCCTTCGTAATGAATGATTCTGTTCTGGTTTTTTTTCTTTTTTTACGGACTTCTAATTTGCTGCCGAATACAAAGTATGTTTTGTAAATATATGACACATTTCCTCAACAATTAGCTTGATTCGCATGAAATGATCAGTGTCTTATGCTTTCAAATTTACCAACTCTGTCTCGTGCTGCCTGTGGGGGTTGGTTTTCTCTGAATAACTTCATCTACACTTAATTATTTTCAGCAGCACTCTTAGCTTAAGTTGTTAGCATTCTTGTTGTCTTTCACTTTTGGCAGGTCTGAAAATGACTTCTGGGCTCATCTGTCACTGAGTGTAGTACGGACATGTTGGGGCTGACACTGCTGTCACAGTACAAGGAAGCTCTGGACACTTAACCGAGCAACTCAGCTGCTTGTGTTGTTGATTTTGATCAAACAATAGTAGTTGAATAAGCACCTCAAGGTATTTTTCTTCTATGTAATGCTTAAACTACATAACATTAACTCCTGCTGAGGAGTTATAGTCATTCAAGTTTCATGAGTAAATAACAAAAAGGTTTTATAGCTAGGCAGGAAGCTTGATTAGCATATAATACCAAAGCAGCAGGTAATACTTTTCATTAAAAAGAAACAAAAGCATTACCAGCTGGCCTCAACTGTCCCCAGTCCTTACCAACATTTTCATTTCAGATCTGTTGCAAAATCAAACTACTTGAGACTTAACTTGTGAAACAAACTATTCTGCCTTCTAAAAAGGAATAAAATGGTGAGGCATGCTTTCCTGTGTTTGGGATTAAACTTTGCAATAGACCAATATGTGTTGAAAGAGTCTCTAAAGCTTGTTCAGCTTGTTTCCTAATAAGCAAGTGCTCTTATTCTGTGTACGTTGAGCTGTACTAATGCAGTTTTATATACATGTATTTTCATCTTGTCAAGTATTCTATTTGTTCTGTCTCTTCTGTTGTTTGGCTTTGTATTACACACTTCAGCTGTTTGTTTTTTTTTTGGGGGGGGGGGAGTTAAATGGTATTAAGTGTTTCATGTAGTTTCAGTTTAGCTAACTTATTTTCTCTTGCATCAACACTAAATGCAAACAAAGCAGTGTTCACAAAAAAACGTAGCTGGATAGGCCTTAGAAGAACTGCCTCCTGCTGTTTCATTTTTATGTTAAATTTGATTATGTGCTCCCTTGGACACGCTGTTATTCAATGGGGCTAGGAGATTTATGGTACCATGCTTTTCATACCAAACTAAAATATGCTTAGAGAGAAACTTTCAGCCAGCTATGTGTCTGCAGCTGCTCAAATGTTTTTAATGCCTAGTCGTACCGCAATACAGCGTTACAACAGTTTCTGAACCAGTGCTGTGGTCAGAGTCACTACATTAGGTCTGTGCTTGTCATTTCTCCTTGGCCCCTATCCCCTCCTCTGGGGAGGGGGAAGAAGAGGACCTAACAAGTGGGAGGGAAAATCGTGTCCTGGGGAATAATGAGATTTGAATTTCCTTGTTTTTCAAGTTACTCAGTTGTGCTGTTATAGAGAGGCCTACCTTACCCTTTCAGATTTTTTTTTTAAAAAGTGCTAAAAAATTATGTTAAAGATAAAAGCTTCCCTGGAAATAGAAAAGGGTTATGTGTTTCACCTGTCTCAAGTTCAGCGATCTCTGCTTTGAGCTGATGTACAAATTCAGTCAGATGTGTGAGAATGTAGAATTTCACTAAAGCTTGGTGAAAATTCAATGCTATGTAGGGAACTTATACAGAAATACCAAAAATCAGTGTGCACTCTCACTCTTCCGCCCTTGTTCTCAAGCCCAGTAGGGACAGGAAAGGCAGAGGGAACTCAGCTATTCTGTTTAATAGCAGGCAGCTTGCTACATACATGGTTTTAATGCCACTGTGCATGTTGCTTTTCTCCTGGCAGGTGTTTTCTAGGGGAAGAGATTACTGTAACGGTTGGGAAGAAGAGACAGAGATCATAGAATCATAGAATCTCCTGAGTTGGAAGGGACCCACAAGGATCATCGAGTCCAACTCCTGACCCTGTATAGGACAACTTCAAAATTCATACCATGTGTTTGAGAGCGTTGTCCAAACGCTTCTTGAATATTGTCAGGCTCAGCGCCATGACTACCTCCCTGGGGGGCCTGTTCCAGTGCTCCACCACCCTCTGGGGGAAGAACCTTTTCCTAATATCCAACCTAAACCTGGCCTGGCACATCTTCCTGCTGTTCCCTCGGGTCCTATCACTGGTTGCCAGGGAGAAGAGATCGGCACCTGCCGCTCCTCTTCCCCTTGTGAGGAAGCTGCAGACCGCGATGAGGCCTCCCCTCAGTCTCCTCTTCTCCAGGCTGAACAGACCAAGTGACTTTAGCCGCTCCTCATATGGCTTCCCCTCTAAACCCTTCACCATCTTCATGGATTTCCTCTGGGCACTCCAAAAATACACTGCTCACAGATTTACTGCTCACAGGTCAGTTTTATAGCTCAGATTTACTTTGTGAGTCTAGGACCTCATCTCTCTTCAATATATATTTGCCTAGAACAGAAGAATGTTAGTTACAGCCTTGGCCATGTTATGCATAAATCTAAATTACAGGACCTATTGCAGCCTAGTTGCAGGCTTGACCTTGTGTTTCTCTTTCAAGTCCTGCATATGTATGTTATATGGTCCAATGCTTCTATTCCATTAAAGAGAAATGGGTGTCCTCCATATGAGACTGTAATTGTAGCTTGTGATCTGCTCATGGGTGAGGAATAGACATGTTTTCAGCCTGCTACAGTGTCTTGATTTGCGTTTGGCAAGGAGCTTCGGCTAGCTCTGCATTTATATTTGGAATGAAAAGCAAATGACAGCTGCTAAAACTTCCAGTCACTTGGTTCTGAAACTGAAATACCAATTTAAAATGTTTTTAGGCTGGCACGTGAAAGATTGTGTTCTTTTTGGGCCTTCTGACCTGCACCATGTTGTTTGCTTGCCTCCCACGTGGCAACGTGAGAAGGTCACTGCTGCCTGTCGGGGTGGAAGCAGGTGCTCATATCTGTGGCAAAGGTATGCTGAACAGTAGCACACTTAAAGGTTGGGGTGATGTAAATGGCCTGCCCAGACTTTGGTCCTGGAAAAGCAATCCCTGAAAGACACGGGCTGCCTGGGATCAGGTCTGGGCCTTATGAGAACCCTCTCCTTTGCTTCTGTATTGAATATGGTTTGCTGGCAGAAAGTGTGCCAGGGTGTGCTAGTCCTTAGGAGAGTAACTCTTCAAAAAGTCCTTAACAGCAAAGCTGAATCCCTAATCATAAGAAGCAGCATTTATTTAGTTAGGGATTTGATCTTGTTTGTTTGTTTGTAAATCTTCCTGTCAGTTTTGACCTAAGTTTCAGTGAAATAAAGATGTTACTTATTTTCTGTTCTTCTGGTAAACGTGTACTGCAACGCGTAATTTTCAAACCAAGGTAGTTCTCAGAAGGTATTTTTTTTGTTGGGGATAGGTGAAAAATTGGTATGATGGAATGTGTTGGTTTTCTTTCAAGGAGTCTGTCAATCCAGCACAAAACTTAAAAGATCCGGAGAATTAAAATGTACAATTTACCTCCAAGGTCATCTTGAATATCAGGAATGCTGGCAATTATATCCACAGGATTTGGTTTCCAGTGGTAAGTGGTAACTGTTTCTGCTGGCAAGCTGCCTGGAAGGTGGTCAATGACTTATGAATCCCAGAAACACTTCTGGTCACGGCAGCCTTAGGAGCTGCCTTGTTCTGCAGACCAGAGTGTCAGTGCATTCTGTTCTGTCCCACAAATAGGAAGGTCCTTCCTTCCTGAATTACTTTGCTTTCAATCCCAAATTTGAGGTGTTCAAACTATGCGCTTGTTTGGGGCTTAACATCTTCAGAGCTGGCAAAGAAACCCTTTTGCAAGTGAAAGAGAAGATACTTGCTTAAGTTAGCACTTTTTGTCTTCGAGACTCTCTAGATTTTAGATTTCAAATTAATGGGGAAGTTAGAATTTTTAAAAATAATAATGTCCCCCGGTTTTGATATCTCTGCCACCCGGTTTGCACAGTTAAAAAGATCGCAATATTCCAGTAGCTTCTTTTTTCCCCCTCGTCTGACTAGTTCTCTTTGTGTAGAACATCTCCAGGTATCTTATGGCAAAGCAAGGCCATGAATAAAACCAAGGGTCTGCAGAGCACTTACCTGGCCTTGCAGCCCCCTGAAAAAGGCCTTGTACTTGCACTGAGCTTGTATTGAACCTTAGTATCCTCTAGAAAACGTGACATCACGACATAGGCATATATGCAGGGAACATCTTTCAGAAGCCCTTCAGCAGTTTCCTTGTGAAGTGCTGTAATCTGTTTTACAGCTTTGGAAAATTTCCTGATCTTTTTTTTTTTTTAACTTAGTTATGAAAGGTCCGTTATTGTACAGTGGCAGTCCTCGGAAATGGAGCCGCCTGGACTTCCCAGTTATTTAATTGCTGGATAGCTTTGTCTGACGGGAATTAACCCAGCATACTTTGAAAGATAGTGCTTTGGGATGGCTGAAATACCAGGCTCTTTCTAAGGAGTGAATTGCCAAACAGCAAATCTTACAAAGGTTAAGGGTTGCTCTGTAGCAGTACAAGTTTTACTTTTGCCTCTGTGTTCCAGTTGGAAGACATTGAAAGCTATTGAGTTACCCTGGATCTAAACATGGGTAGTGAGCTAATTAATGTCCATTTTGTTGTTGCTGGCAGCATTTGTTTATAGATGTACAAAGATTTTTAAATTTATAGGGTAATATTGTGATTATCTGAAAGCATAAGATGAGCCATAGTGCTTACAGGCATGAAATCCTACTTCAGGTATTCAAGCTTCATCTCCATTTTTAGTCATAAGTTCCAATCTTGTGTTACCAAGAAAAAGAAGAGGACAAAATCCATTGGAAGCAGTAGGTGAAGTGTTCTAATGGTGGTACCTTTGCTGCTGAAAACCTGCCGCTTTCTTCCACATCACATTTCTAGCCATCAGGCTTTAATATGCCTGTGTCCAACAGAAGGAACTTGAGTTCCTTCAGCTCTTCTTTGCTTTGTAGCCACATGTGCTTGCCATTTCTTAACTTCTGGTTTTGGTGAGCTAAACAGATAATCCTTCTGAAGTGATTACTGTAAAGGCTCTAATTTTCAATCCTCTGGTTACTGGAGTGACTATTTGAATTTACTTCATTCTTTCACCACTTTTTCTGGAGAGTGATTGTCAGAACTGGATATGATACTCCCATTGCTGTTGCACCTCCCACGTTTTATTCAGCCAAGCCCTTCGGTCATGGTGTCTTACCCAGCGTCTGCGCCCACCTGCTTATCTTCCGTCACCCTCTGCATTTTTTTTTAGCATCGGCTTTTTCATAGGACAGTGCGCTACATTCTGAAAAGCACTTTTCTGACAATGGCTAGACTTCGGCTGCAATGAGACACATTTTTGCCTGCTTCCTGGTAGACTGCTTTCAAGGAGTTTTCTTTATCTTTGTTGTTTACTCATCACAGCTTGCATGAGCTGGGATCTTCTTAAGAGTCTGGCCTTTTTTTGTGATTTCTAATAACAAGTCGTTCAGGCCTGGGAACACATTCTTGTACAAACTGAATAAAAATATACACAATCGTTAATGATTTCTCAGTTACAGTCATATTATAGGACCTACTAGTTAGACAGTTTTAATCTCTTTAATGTGTCATGTTGTTTCGGAATCAGTTTAGTTCCCTAATCAACGTGTCGTGCAGTACCCAACTCTAATGTATTACAGAGCTTTTAATAAATTGCATCAACATTGTCGCTTTAAAAAAAAAAAAGTCATTCCATTGTTTTTCCCAGGATTGATGGCACAGGAGCAGGCTTATGATTTGATTACTCGTACTTTGGAAATATTGGTGGGGGGCTGGCATTTTTCCAATCCTCTGCAGCTTTCCTGGTTTTCAAAGCCTTATTAAAAATTGATATTGATGGACAAGCTTGCTTTTCAGCTTTCACAGTATGGAACAGTCCCTCGAGAACAGGTTGCATAGCCAACATCTGTGAAGGGGAAGAGACCTCTGCTCTGCAGCTTAGGAGAGTTAAATTACCCATCCCTGCCCCCAAGTTAGGAAACAGGGTCAGAGGCTGATGCAAAGGTAGGTGGCTTTCATGAAATCTCATTCCCAGTGAGCGCTGAACACCCTGGTGTGACCGGCAGCAGCCAAGCAACCTAGGTAGCTCCCTTCTAAACAGAAGAACGCAAAAAGATCTGAAAGTGCAAAATGAAGTTCTTATGCTTTGTGGGACTGGCCAAAAGCGTAAGGCCCAGCCCTGAACAGTTGCTTGAATGGAAAGGACCTTAAATTCATGTACTGCCTTTTAATGTTGCTGCTGCAGTTTACTCCTTCTCTGATCTCCAGGCTTGATTTGCACTCTTGGTTCCTGTGCATTTGCTGTGCCTTCAACAGCGTGTTCGCTGGGATGGAAAGTGCTCAAGTGGTGGCCCTGTCACGTAGCATGCTCTGAGTTACGTAATCAAATATTTCATAGGGTTTTGAAACTACCAGTGCAGAGAAGAGAAAGCACTAAATGAAATGCCTGTGGAGGACAACAAGGAATTAGGCCATCTATTAAATTTTTCATCTCTTGAGCCTGCTCAAGCCCAGCAGCATCCAAAGCAGTGTAAATCTGAGAATTCATGGTCTTAAAATGAGAAAGTAATGGATGAAGAGACCATTATGAGATAGATATACAAGGAGATGTATTCCTATCCCCCTTTTTTTCCATTTTAAATGCAGCAGAAGGACTTTTGTTGACAAAGCTGACTGTGAATCCACCTCAGGTTTATCAACTGCCTTTCATATCAGGCTGAACATGAATCATTTGCCAAAAGGGAACTGTTCCGTAGCAGGGTGGATAATACAGGATGGATGAAAGACATTTGACAAAGTCTGGTGCAACTCAGAGAGGAGCAAAGTGATTTTATTTAAGAAAGGATAAATCTGTACAAATCAGACCAGAGGAAAAGTCTTCTGTCTTAACTGTCCTTCTTTCCCTTCCCACCTCTGCAGTGGTATAGTCAAAATTTAAACTACCGTACACGGGCATAGCTCCCTTGCTATCACTGGAGGTATGCTGACTCATACCAGCAGAAAATATGATCCTTGTGCTTTGTAGTAGGTGTGCCAGTTTTCGGTGATTTCCCCTTGTTTTTAATGGTTCAAGTTGTTTTCTCGGGACACTATTGCACCATTTGATAGCCTAATGTATACTAAAGATAGGGTGATAATAATATTCTATTACCTACCTTCTCTCCCTTGACTTTTCATCCTATTGTCCCCTTGTTGAAACTTTTTATCAGCACTTGAACAGGGAAGAGGAGAAATTGTTTTTCACACTCTAAGCCTGTTAGCATTGTGATGCAGAACAGGGAGAAAAAGGTTTTGCTTCTGCTTTGTGACTAAAAATAAACGAGACGTGTAGTAATTTCTGTTACCTCTGTTTAAGAGAGTGAAGCCGGGAGAAGTCCCTCTATATTTCTAACTATCTGGCACTGGGATGCTTGGTGCAGTTTGGGTTGATGCAGACTAGGTGGAGTAAAACTGAGCCTGCAGGGTGAACAGCGCAAGGCTGAGGAAACATGCATGAAAACAGACTGCAGATGGGCGAGATAAACAGGATCCCCAGGCTGTGACTGAGTAGGCAGGCCTCTTTAATGGCTCTTAGCAACGCCCCTGCTTTGACCCTCCTCATATGTGAGGAAAATCAAATCAATACACTGTTCTTCAAACCACGATGCTGCAGCAGCAGCAGGGCACTGTGGCAGCCTTCGTCTCTTAAACTCATCAACCCTTTTCAGTTTGCTGATCTCTGGATATCCATCCCTGCATCTCTGCTGAGGAAGACCTTGACTGCATCTTTAATCGGATTGCTTGAGCTCTCATGTACAACCTTCTTCTTATTAGCAAGTATTAGGTAGGCAATTTTAAAGTGCTTTTGGATTTGCAGGCAGCTTTAGCATTGATCTGAGAACTCTGTTGTGTTCTCTGTAAACATAGCAGAAGCCTCTCTTTAAAACCCACTCTGTTTTGAATCTTGCTTTTCTTCTGGTTTTGTGGTTGGGCAGGGGGGATTTCTGGTTTTACCTTCTATTGTTTTAAAGAAATGTTGTAGCTGATTTGTGCTTTTGGAAAAGGATATTCCCTCGTTGATCCCTCCCCTGTTCTGCAGAACAGCTATAACCGGTGCCATACAGTTACTTTCAATGTTGATGAACATCTGTTCAACCGTCTAACGAATAGGGCAGGCTGCTCACTCTTTTATTCTTTAATTTTCTGGTGTGTACTTCAAAGCTGCAGATCAGGACTCTACCCACTAAGTAAGCTCTGCTTCGGTTCCAGAGATGGCTAACAGAGGACCAAGCTATGGCTTAAGCCGAGAAGTTCAGGAAAAGATTGAACAGAAATATGACCCAGAATTAGAGTCCAGGCTGGTGAACTGGATTATTGTACAGTGTGGAGAACAGATAGAGCACCCTCCTCCTGGAAGGCAGCATTTTCAGACCTGGTTGATGGATGGAACAGTAAGTGTTTTGTCCAATTACATACTTGCATGGGTTTATATGCACATTGTCCTTATTTTCTGTCTTCATCTAGCTAAATTGGTCAGAGCTCATGGCCAGTGCATAAATAGTTATCTTAGCATCTAATTTATTTCCTTTTGACCAGGAATCTTAATCTCAGAAGATAATTATTCTACTAGTGCACTGGGATTAGCACAGTACTTATGATTCTTATGAGTCATGCATGTTATATATGAGTATGACTCATTCCTTCAGCACCTTTTCTCATACAGTTAAATGAGATCTGTTTTAAAAATCAGATGTATACTTTTCTCTTTAAGAAATAATCAGTGTTGACAGGGAAAAGTGAAGAGAGAGAAAATGTGAAGGATTGGATTATGTCATAACTGTTTTCTTCTTGGGAATAATTCTGTAGCTAAAACATTGTATTCCATTGGTTTATTGAACAACAGGCAGATGCTGCTGTTTGCAGTGGGCTGTAAGAATACGCTAATTGTTGAATCTCTGCCAAAGTGACTCTAACAATATTTCAATTGACATTGCTTATTTTTTTGGCTCGGGCATGTGGTTTCTCCTCTGTCAGTCGTTATATAACCTTTACCAGTGATTGCTTTGTTGTTTCTAGCAGATTAGGATTTATATGGTCAGGCTATTGCCATCAGTTAATGAAAGCTTTAATGCATTTCTAATACACTTTGATTATTATCAATTCACTTCTTTGTTTTTAACTGAAGAAATTATGTCCTGTCCCTGACAGAATCTGGCCAGGTCAAAAGCATTTTGCAGCATCATTTCACATGCAGAAATTGCCTTCTAGTTTGGTGACTGCTTTCTAATTTTGTTTCTGTATTTCTCTCTCAGCTGTTATGCAAGTTAATAAACAGTTTACATCCAAAGGGAAATGAGCCCATTGCAAAGATCTCTGAATCAAAAATGGCTTTCAAGCAGATGGAACAAATTTCTCAGTTCTTAAAAGCTGCTGAAATCTACGGAGTAAGAACAACAGATATTTTCCAGACAGTGGATTTATGGGAAGGTAAAAATAATAAACTGGAAGTCAGCTTGCAGTCTTCATTTTACTTTGCTTTGATGTGTTATAATGGTGCATTTTGTCTAAGGCATGTTCTCTAATGTAATTATCTTTTGTTTCTGTTTGCCTTACCTCATTACCATATTCTTCCGGTGGTGCATTATCTCCTCTGAGGGACTTAAATTGCCCTGAGGGCATAACAGAGCCTTTCCAAGCTCATGTGTTATCCAAAAGCCTATCATTCTGATAGAAATCCAGAGACCTAATAAAACAAATGTTCTCTATGCTAATTATATCCAAGTAAATAGCTTCTAATAGCAAATACGGAAACCCCTTATTTTCTGATGACAAGATTTTATTGCAGTTTTCAAATTATAAGCAAAGCTTAAATTAGAGCTATAAAATGCATTCCCAGGAGCATATATACCTCTGTGGAGCTTATGAGGGCTCATTTATGACTCGCAAGAAGCAGAACTCACTGCTAACACCGTGTTAGCTGAGCATCTCTCTCTAAGGATACAGTCTTTTTAGAGAGGTCACTATGGCAACAGCAAAAAATTTCAGAGTGCCCCTGTGGTTTAGCAGTAACCCAGGTGAAGGCCATCTCCATCCCAGGCTGGCAGTGGAAACTGTGTGTTCTAGTTCCTGAAGAGCTGAGTCATTTGTGCATTCGTATGGCTGGTTTTGCCCACTTCTGTGGTGATGCATCTCTTCCTGGTGCTCTAACCAAATACGCTGTATATCCTGCATCTCTCTGGACAAGGTGATGCAAAATGCTTTGTGTGAGGGCTCAAAACAAGGACAGCTGTGAAAGGGTCAAAAATGTGCCATGAGAATGAAACAGTGGAAAGAGGAAAGCAATCCATTGAGAAAGCTGGTTCGTGTAGGAACACACATGGAGCAAAAAAAGTGGGGTCTATTTTCACAGGCTGTCGGGATATGTGGAAGAGATCACTCCTCTGAAGGACAGTTCGAGGAATGAAAGACTAGGAAGCTCTTTGTGGATAGCTTAGAAGGGAAAGATATACTGACAGCTGCAGTTACTGGCATCTGAATGTTCTCAGGGTGCCAGATTTCCTTGAAAAATCCTACCTTGGGGCACAAGGGCAGGATTGTTTCTTCCAGATCAGTCTTCAGTGTTTCATCCAATCTACCTTTAAATGTCTTAAATGAAGGAATTTGCACTTCCCTGGAGTAACACTCTCTCCCCCCTCAGCCTAGCAGGATGTTGAAAGAGAAGCTCCATCTATCTTGTAAGGAATGATAATAGCTTATTTCAGATGCTGTTCTTTGCAAGTCTTTTGCATCTCATAATGGCTTCACACCATGCAAATGAAAGTACGGTACATTGACCCTTACGATGAAAAGGACTTGCTTTGAAGAAATGATGGTGGCTCTCTCCTCATTTCTCTTCCTTTCACTCATCACCTTTTCTCGACAGATGTAAGGAAAAAAGCTAGTAACTTTCGGAGGACAGGAAGTAAAAACACAACTCGCAACCCAGGAGGGAGACATATGAGACTTTTCTCCACTGTTATTTTAGCACTTCCCAAAACTAATCTGTGTCTCCTCACTTTCCCACTCCCTTTTCATCCCTCCTGCTGCTCATTTCAGTGCTGAGATGAAACAGTATGTCTCTCCAGCAGTGAGTCACTGCAAGCTTTTTGTGTCTAACCATAACTCTGGCCTCTAGCATCTATGCTGCTTCAGGGCTGAATCATCTGAACCTGGATGCATTAACTGGACAGAAAGGACAGTCTCTTTTTCACTATCTCATAATTACGGTGCTCCTATGCTTCAGGCCATGACCTCTTTAGAGAGACAGGAGATGTCAATGTATGTTTATAGGGAAAGAAAAGTATGTGTGACTGAAAACCAGCTTTTTTCTGACACTAATTGTTTTCCGAGAGCTTTTGCTTTGAAATTCTTAGTAATGATTAATGAAAATGTTTTAGGATGTGGTCTGCTGTTGGCTGTTTCAAACTCACTCAGTCCATCTGGTGCATTTTTCTTCATCTCTGCAACTTCTTGGTCCAGGAGAAGTTATTGCCTCTCTTTTGGTCCTTTTTTACATAAATATACTGTGCTGAGCAGCTTCCCCTAATCCATGCCCAAGATACTATGTTCACTGTTTTTTACAAATACCTCCAGGCAGGCAAGAGGCAGCTGTACCTCTGGGTACTTGTTCAGCCTTTACAAAACAGCATTTCAGGAATACTGTGCAGAGCAGTTCTCTGTCTTCGGGTCTGAACCTTCCCTTTTCTGGAGCGGGAGAAGACTGCCTTCCAGCCAGGTTTCCCCGCAAAGAGAAAGGCTTAGCATAAGAAGTGACCAGAGGGCCCTTCCTCCTTGTACAGGCAGTGCCAAGATCCTCTACGGGGCTGTGCTATTCAAAGCACGCTGCAGAGGACACTGAAGATGCAGAAGAAATGCTGTCAGCGTGGGTCCCTGCAGCATGATTCAGGGAGGCTGAGGCTGGGGGCCGGGCAGGCAGCCCACGTGGCTATCGATGAGCAAGTACTGGAGCTGAGGGAAGGCACTGACCGCAATTTTCTGCGACGCCAGAGTCAAGCCTGACTTCAGAGAATGCATATGATCCCTTCTGTCAGGTGGCTGCAGTGCTAGGTGACTTCCTCTGTGGAGATTTAAAGTTTTTCACAGCCCTTTTTATGCTGACCACCGCGCCCCTTGTGTCCCTTGCTGCAAGAGGGCAAATGTCACAAGACCACACGGATTTGGGGTCTTCCCTCACCTGCAGCACCCCCCACATGCAGCAAGGAGGCTCTGCAAAGCAGGGCCCTGGCCGTGGCTTTGTTTTGTCACGTGGCACTCGGCTCCCACTCGGTCTGTTTTTCCCCTGCAGCGTCTCCCACTCGCCACTGACAAATAAAGCAGAGCTGAGCGCAGAGCGTGGGGGGGCTGCCAGATGGCTCCGTGAGGCTGATCATCATATTTTGCTACCCGTCTTTTGTTTCTTTTTCTTTTTCATGTGCTTGCCGTCATTATTCAGCTCATTCACTTTTAAATCCTTCTTCATCCCAGTCAGTCACCTCACTCCTTGTTTCATGGGAGGCATCCCAAGGACATTGTACGTGGCATCTGTTACAGCATATGGTACCTCTGCTGTTTCCGGGAGCACCGAGTGTTTCTGCCTCGCGCTCTTCCGTGTGCGCCTGTGTACGTGCACGTGTGGGATGTCGGCTCTTCAGCTGCCCTCTCTTAAGCAAGGACCCCGTCTGATGCGGTTTGTGTTAAAAAATACAGTAAAACGAGGATTCTGGATGGCTGACAATTGATTCTCTGAGCAAATGGTCCCCTGCAGATAGGATTGCTATAAACTTTAATAGGCTGTAGGACAGCCACAGTTGGAAGCTGCTAGACATTTTCAGCTTTAGGGTGTCTTCGTCACCTCAGCCAGTGCGTTACGCATTTAGGTTTGTATGAACCGAAGCCCTGAACTTCATCTACCTATAGTCAGGGTGATGCATAGCATAAACGCAGAATGTGCAACGCTAGCTTCCCTCTACACTCCAGCTGGTCTACAGTGATTTTATTAATATTGGTCCACTGGAGGTGTTTCTGAAATCTGTTATCATCATCATGTCTCTAGTGTCTCATGTTTTTATGAATTACTTATTTTCCCATGTGAAGAACTTACAGTCAAAATCAGATCTGTTAACTAAATTATTTTAGGAAAGAGGAGAACTGGAACAGAAAGAAAGGGAGGGGAGTCATAGAAACACTTATCGAAGGATTTCAGAAGAAGGGAGAGGCAAGGCAGGTTTTCAACAACATACCACATCACACAATTGGAAGTACATGCTGCAACTCCTTTTTGCTAGAAAGTTTGTCAAAAGTTACCATGTCTGGATTGGGTAATCAGTTAGAGTCTGTCTGACTGATATTTGGTATTCCCTGCCCTGTTTACACCAAGTGACAAAGTGCAGAGGAAGAACTAAGAAAAAAGGAGTAATCTTAATTTTTTTAAAATTTGTCTTTTTTTTTTTTTTTTAAATTCACTGGAGGAATCAACAAAAGATATTGACCAAAAAGGAAAATTTATTTGTTATCCTAATTTTGGAAGGAGAGACAGGAGGAGGGGATGCCATTTTTAAAATGTAAATCTCTCTTGAAAATGAGCGTTATACTTCAAAAGTGTAAGCTACCCTCTTGGAAACCTGGTGAATTTTCAGCTAGGTGGAAGGTGTGCCTCTAAGCAAGTGATAGGCAAGTTCACCCCTCTCAGTCGAGACGTGATAAATTATCCCGAGAAGCTTTTCTCTCGCTGTTGTTTATGGAGGGAAACTAAAGAACTAGTGATGACCAGATATGTAACTTTTACTCGGCTAAAGATGAGATGAGCCCTGACTTTTTGAAATGAGGAATGCACTGAGATAACGCAGGAAGGGAAAAAGCGGAAGAATAGTGGACTGGATGGCAGGAACTGAAGGTACAAAACTGCAGAGCATTGATTTTTAGCAGCCTGAGAAAGGAAGCCTGTAGGAAGGATCTGGGAGGTGATTTGATGGGTAAATTGGGAAGGACTAATGCGAGTTATCCACACAGGACCTCTCCAGGACTGCCGTGAGCTCTGTTAGCACGGGGATGGTCTTGAATTGCCAGGGGTTAAATGGTGGGATCAGTCTTACCAGTTTACAGGTGAAGAAACTGAGACACAGCCCAGTTATTTACCACACTGTTCTCCTTCAGCAATGTTTTACTGAGTATATTACTGTTCTCTATACAGCAAAGTGATCTCTTCCTAGGAGAAAACTTTGCCAAAAGGACTATCTGGAAGGACTTAAAATAGTATAGGGGAAGGTATTCAAATAGCCAGAGGCCTGGAAGCCTGCAAATGTCTGAGTTGTTAAGCTTCGCTTTAATGCTGTCCCTTTGATGACTTTTAATAGGCTCTTGCATGTCAGTACCTCCATTTCAGCAACTGTAAAGTGGCATTTATAATGCTGTTAATGCACTTTTTTAGTGGAGCTGAGGGAATTAGTTAATACATTGGATAAAAGTGTATATCAGTGTGCCAAGCTCTTTGTTGTGCAAGGATTTCTTATACCAATTTCACTGTCTGGCTTTCTAGGGAAGGACATGGCAGCAGTGCAGAGAACCTTAATGGCTCTAGGCAGTTTGGCAGTCACCAAGGATGACGGCTGCTACAAAGGGGATCCATCCTGGTTTCACAGGTAAAGTCCAAAGCACAGCTGATCAGAGCTGTCTTCCCCGGGAAGCTGGTAATATCATCTGCCTTTAGGCTTTAAGGAAATTTGTTGGGAAAGGAAGGGAAGAATCTTTCCAAAGTTTCCTTGTAATGGAGAGATTTTCTCTCTGGAGTCTAGAGGACGGAAGCAAAGACCCAATCAGGCAGCAACATTTTCTACCCTTCACTGGTTCCCAGCTTTGTCAGCATCACTGCTAGGCCCACATCTTACCATATCTTGTTGGCCTAAAGGTACACCAGGGCTGCTGGGGAGGAGCCCTGTGGGAGCTGTGTAGCGCAGCCATGCTGCTGCCTTTTTTTATGTGGCCCCCCTCACCACACCTTACGTGTCCCTCCTGCCCCAGAGCTGAAAGCACTACTGGTACCGGGACTAAGGAGCGCATTGCCCATGGCTCCAGCTCTGGTTTCCTCCTGGAGGCACCCCTTTTGAATGAGGCTCTTATAGGCTGTGTCGGTGTGAACCTGTGTGTGCACGCGTGGGGACCCTGCTGGATGGTTGGCTTTTGGTGGTGCACGCAGGGAGGAGGAGTGCAGCATCCTGCTCCAGGCACCTTCGTAGCACTTCCATCTCGCTGCGTGAGGGGCCCACACTGATCACTGAAGAAGAGACGTAATTTTCTTGAAGTTATCTCTGACTCTTATTCCTTAGAAGGAGAGCAATGATACTTAGGAAATTCAGCCACCAGTTTTGATGGCATTCACCTATTTAGCAGCTTCAGCTAATCCTCTATATCCATTTATGAAGAAAAGGGAATGAAAATGGCAGCAGCCATGCAGATATGCGTGTCCTAAGAGTAGCTGGCAGGAAAAGTGTACTTTTGCCTCACATCAGATAACAGACAGAAAGACTAATGAAGACAAGGCTGTCATGGATGTCTGCAAACCCCTGTATAGTGACCCCTTTACCAAGCAAAGCGAAGGCATGAAGCCTCTTTCCATTTTTCATCAAACCAAAAATGATTTCATTTCCTAGTCATCTATTTTCTTGGGGAGTACCACTTATCTGTGAAGAATTCTCTGTCTTGGCAAAGCTGTTTATTTGCTCTAAAACTCCATTTGTTTTGGCTGGGGAGGCTGAGAAGCAGGGACTGGAAGAAAAGGAAATCCTCCCTCAGTTAGCCCTTCTGCCCCACAGGCATGTTATTTACATGAGATGCTGCCATCAAAGAGTATTTCTTACACCGAAATGTCTGAGGCATGTTAGCAAAAAGTGCTGGCTGCTTGTCTTTGGTTTCCTTGAATTTTCTGATGTCTAGGTGAGGCTCAGCAAAAGTAAAGCAAACTTCACTTGGTTTATCTTAAACCTTGAGCTGGTTTAACTGAGGCTAAGGGAGACTTGAATTTTAGGTGAATAAGTGCAAACTGCTATGCATTCTTTATATGAAATTAGTTTAAATTAACTTAATACAGTGCACAAATAGTTTTGTATTTATGGAATATAATTGGGTTTAAAACTGGGTTCAAATCCAGTTACATGCTTTAATATAAACCAGACATGAAATCACTATGACCCAGACAGCCTTATTTGTTTTATGTAACTAAAACAAAGTCCTACATGGAAAAATTAATTTTCATCTGGACTCTTAATTGTGGGTGGGAACAGTTTTCATTGGCGTAAATGAAGATGTGATCACCTCCCTTCTCCCCTAGCCATCTGTCCTGCCTGTACTTCTTGGATAGCCAATCCATATCTATTGCAGCCCCTGAAATACCATTTTATAGCCACTGCCTTAAGGAAAACTGGTGTTATTTCTATAAGAAAATAACATATTGCAGATCAGGAGCTGTTTTCTGAGTAGCTTACCTACCCCTTCAGGCAGATCAAGCCCCCTCACTGCCACCCGGTGTTAGTCCTGAGTCAGGGCTTTCAGGCTGATTCTTAATCGCCTTAAGTTAAATTGAAAGAAGTCAAGATTAATGGAATAAGAGTATCCATGGAGGGATCTACGGTGATTAAGATACCCCCACACTTGAGCTAAGCTGTTTAACTTTCCATTGCCAGTGTCTTCCATACCCAGTCCCACGAGGCCTGATTCCCCCTTCCTTGCATGCCCTAGCAAGCTTCATGGATCCGTGGCCGTTTGTTATCTTGTGGTTTGGCAACCACAAGCACTGGTGCAAAGTTGGCACAAAAAGTTAACAGATTTGGTGGGCTCATTTTGCGGTAAGGGTGATGCCAGGTGATGGCAGGCAGGCCAAAGAGAACTTGACATAGTGTGAGACACTGAGGGGAATAGACTTGCCCTCACCTCTTTTTCTACAGTCTCAGTTAAGGCCATTCCCACCAACCTAAAAGCAAAACATAAGTACATGTTATTATAAGACCATCATATACTAAATGCGGTGCTTATGATGGTGAAAATAACGCTATGTGCTCTTGCCTAGAAAGGTTGGACCAGGTGATCCTTGAGGTCCCTTCCAACTCGCTGTTCTATGATTCTGTGAAATTGTGTATGTAATCAACTTTTATTAGCATATCCAGGCTTTCCTTTAGTCTCTCTTTTTATTTCTTCTTTGCAGTTCTCATTTTTTTTTCCTGTTCAGAGTTATTTTTCAACTTTCTGTGGAATTACTCCACAACACAGCTGAAAATTCTAGGAGGAAAGAGAACAAAAATACTAGAATGTGCTCCTGGGATTTTAATTAAAATAAAGGCAGACACAGTGAACTGGAGATTCAATTAGGTAATAGGAGTAGTTCGAAAAACATCCTCTCGTGGAAATCCTGGCTGTAGTTTGGTGCCCATGTAAGTATTCTGGAAAAGAAATTAAGCAGCAGCGAGAGGGGGTTGCTTTCTGAGGCGCCCGCAGTTCTCTGTCCAAAATGGCATGCTTTTTGGCAAGAGCTGTGGGATCTGAGAGCCTGTGATGGGCTTCTATAAGCCCTCTTACTAGTCTATACAGTGACACTGGAGACCTATTCTGAAAAATGACAGGTCAGTACTGGTTTCCTGTGGATCTTTCTCACCTTTCTGCTTTGCTGGGCTTTCATGCCGACATGGGTTCTTCTCCTGCAACCTCCTGAACACCCTGAGCCTAGCAAAGAGTTTAAGTGCTGTTTTGGACTCGAGCCAGGGTGCTCAGCACGGTACAGGATTGGACCCCCACAGAGAGGATCATGTTGATGGTTTTCAATCACAGCAGGCACCTAATCTAGCATTCTCATCTAGTGGTGGGGTGGGGAGAAAAGGGGAATTGTAACGCGATGCCATATTGCAGGGTAACCCGATCCCAGGACAAACAGACACAGCAGGGAGAAAGATTGTACCTGGGTGGGAGTAGAGTCTGGTTGATTGAAAGCCTCCCTCAGTCTGGGGCTCTGCGGATTCATACCGCTTATTTGGTAGCAACAGACTGATCCTTCTTCCTTGTAGATTACTTGTTTTCCCGGCCTCGTATAAATGAAAGATTAATCCAAGATGAACAGTTTCTGGCAAGGCAGCAGCGTACAAACTTTTGTGCTTCTTCTTAACCGCCACTTTGGCCCTCAGTGCTGTTTTCAGGGAAAAGAGGCTCCTTTTAACCTCCAACAAAGGTTCATTGATCCAAAGGGCTTTTGAGACCAGGGACACCGAACAAAAGTGGTCAGTATGTTTTGACAGAAGGTAAAGGACTGTCATAGAGTTAAGACACAGGTGCAATGGGCAGAGTCTATTGCTTAGAGGAGAGAGATCTGGAAATGGCAACCGAGCAATTGTTCTGTCCTGCAGGCAACCATCGCCCGCGCTGCGAAAATGAGCAAGTCATTTCTCTGTCCCATTGTTTCTCTGGGTACGTTCAGCTCTTATTTACTACACTGAGTTAAATTATACCAATTTGTACTGTTGCTCTAGATGGGTATCAACTTGTATTAGAGCAGAGGTAAGTGTCTCATTGATCAGATCCCATGGACTACAGCTTTTATGGGGTGTAGGGCTTAATACAGATTGATCCTATAATGAGTGTTATATACAGCACTACATAAATATTTTACCTGTCATAGCTGCTGGGGAAGTCCCTTGGTGTTCTTAAATAAGTGCTACAGTGAGAGTCTGAAGTGTTGTAGGTTTGACTAGAACATTACTTCTAACTGCAGGAAAGCAATTAGCCCAGCCCTCATTGTCCAGCCCATGGGATGGTGCAAATGAAATATCGCATTACAGGGGGAACATCTGTTGACATGAGCCAATTTCAGATTGCTTTTCATGATCCTCTCTCTGGGCATACACAGAATGACGGTATGTCTGTATGTTGCTTTTTTGTGTGTATCTGGACAGGAAAGCACAGCAGAATCGACGAGGATTTTCAGAAGAGCAGCTTCGTCAGGGACAGAACGTAATAGGCCTTCAGATGGGCAGCAACAAAGGAGCATCACAGTCGGGTATGACAGGCTATGGGATGCCAAGGCAGATTATCTAAAAGCATCTCTGTCTGTAGAGAAAACACTCTTTCTGCAGCATGGTCTGTTAAAAAAAAAAAAAAAAAAAAAAAAAAAGAAAAAACCAAGCTCGTTAGTTCCCTTTCTGCCTGGTTTTTAATAGTTAGCACTCTCTGAGGTTTGGGGTATTTTTGGTTTGGTTTGTTTTATTTGCAGCTGCAAGAGTTCATTTATGCATTTGGGTTTTCGTGGTGGTGTGTGTCAGTTCAGAGCACGTGTGCACTGCTGCCTCCTACTTTTCACTTCTGAACTATGCAAAGACAAATATTCTGTATTAATTTATTTGCAAAGTGTTATCTTCCATATTTGTCTCACACCGCACTTGTATTTCAACCAGTAACCTCGTTCTTCAATTCAGTGATGATACTGTTTGACCTAAGAATAAAGACAAATTAAAGACATCTCTTAGACTCGTTATTTAAAGGAGGTAAAAGCAATTAAAACCAACAAACATATGGTACAGAGCTGCGGAGTTAAATGTTTTGAATGGTTGATCTGTCTCGTCTCTAACCCAGAGCCCTCTCTGAGTGACTCCTTGCTCTAGTGTTTACAGTCTGCGTTACATGTTCCATTTCGTGTTTGTCTAAAGGCACACCCAATGTATTTTCCTAAAAAGAAGAAAAGATATATTATCCCTTGAGTCCGATTCATGTAGTCCCACCCAATTTAGCTCAGATTTGTCGTGACATAGTGTGCTGGGTTGACTACAGCTGGCAAACTTGTGGATCGAGATAAAATGAGTTTAATAGGGGAAAGCAAAAGCTGTGCATGAAAACAAAGCAAACTAAGGAATGAGTTCACTGCTTCCTATTGGCAGACAGACATTTAGCCACTTTCTGGAAAGCAGGGCCTCAGCATGCATGATGGTTACTTGTTACCACAGACATCCCCCCCTTCCTCCTCCTTTCCCCTGAGCTTTTGTTGCTGACCACAACACCATATGTATGGGATATCCCTTTGGTCAACTGGGGTCAGCTGTGTACCCTCCCAGCTTCTTGCCCACCCCCAGCTGTGGGGGCAGAATGAGAAAGGGAGAAGACCTTGACACTGTGCAGGCACTGCTTAGCAATAGCCACCACACTGGTGCGTTACCAACACTGCTTGAGTCACAAATCCAAAGGCTTGGATTTCCCAGGCTGCTGGGGAGAAGGTTAACTCCATCCCAGCCAGACTCAGTACACCCAGCGACAGGTGAGTCTCCAAACTCAGGAAACTCTTCACCATGAAAGGACAAGCTGTCGGACAGAGGTGAGAACAGTTCAAATTCAAATTCTGTCATGCTCACCTGTGATGGGCTGTAAACGTGGCTGGTGGTTCATTTTGGGACAGTTTGCTAGAAAGCCAATAGAAGAACTTGCTGACATAGTCATCTGGTCACAGCAGCTTACCAGAGCAGGTTGACCTGCTAGTCAGCACAGGTCGCCTCACGGCTCTGTGGTGCATACGCTTGGAGGATGCATGCTATTTCCTCTGCAGGGTTTTCTTGCTCTTAACTATCTCTGCTGGCTTCACTCGCAAAGCCCAATCACTTCTTCCCCGCAGGCAAGGGGGAGGGGAAAGTGATAATTGAACTCTGTGGGCTTTTTTTTTTTTTTTTTTAAATTCATGACAGACTTCCAAGAAGGCCTGAAAACGTAATATCTGGGCAGGTAACAAATGAAGGGTAATCTGTTCTGACAGCTGTCTGAGAGTCTACATACAGAGGTAGGGGTGACTTCTGTCTGGGTTTGAACCTAATGACACGTGGTGGCAGCTAGTTGTCCACTAAGTAGCCCTGGAGCCAGTGACACACAGATTGATGTGGCTTCAAAAGTTTCTACCACTGAGTGAACTGAAGGGATGATTCCCCCAGCTCAGATGAAGCTCTATCCTCCCTGTCAGGAGAAGGATCGGAATAACACCTCCCCACTTCAGTCAAGCTTTGCTGAAGCACTGTGGAGCACAGCAAGCGAGAAGTGATGTAAAGGTCATGTTACATGAGGCTGAGGGGATCTATAGCAGCTGCCACTGAAAAGGTCCTGGCCCCACTTGTATCTCCTCTTATACTTGCCAGGGCATCTTGGCTCCTCCACTGTGCTCTTGTCGAGCACTTTTTTGTGTTTACTACCTGTTTAGGGCTATTTTTCTATTATTTAGGTGAATTAGCTCAGCAGAGGATAAGATGACCACCCCAGATGGTGCACCTGGGGTAGGAGCTCACCTTTCAGCTGCGGTGGCCGTTAGCTCAGTGCAAAGTATAACACGTAACTTCCGCCTGGATACCACATTAGGTGTAACGTGAAGAGAATAGCAATTTTGCTTACTAAAAGCAAATGAGCTGATTAAGAAAATCTGGGCTGATGGCAAGGCAAATGACTGCCACCAGAAACATCACCTTTGTGAATGTGAACAGCAACCATCTTCTCCTAATAGAAACTAGAAAGTCACAGCTACAGCAGGCAAAAGGGACGGATGAGAGGAGCTGGAAGAACTGCCTTGCAGGTAAGAGGTCTGAGAGGTCACAGCCTGACCCCCTCTGCCCCACACCACCTGCACAGGGGACACAGCCTGCAGGAGCTGGACCTGAGCTTCATGACCTGGGTCTCCCCACTCCGTTTGGCTGCAGAATCGCCGTTCTGTATGTCTGGAAACACCGCTTTAAGTGCCATGTGCCAGTTGCATTCCCAGGGTATGTTACTGACTTTCTGTATCCCTGATGCCACGCTGTGACATCACCTACCCCCCTTCTCTGTCAAATTTTCTCCCTGACCTTGCAGGCAGCAGAGGGGGACCTGGGCAAATTCAGGTCCCAGCCATTAGCACAGCTGACTCGGAAGAGCAGGCAGACTTACTGGTCAGAGCAGTGGTCCGTCTAGCCCGGTGCTCTGCCTCCGGCAGTGGCAAAAGAAGGAGCTACTTAGAGAGAGCACTTGAGCCCAGCCACTTTCTGCAGTCCCTGCCCTTCCTTCTCCATCAGCATTTGTGATTGTTGCAATAAGGTACATCCCAAGAGAAGAAAGACCATGCCCCAGTTAAATGTTCTTTCATCAAAGCTAAGTTCCCTAGTTAAATGTGCTTTCATTAGGTTTGGCATTCTAACAGCCTCATTGAAGTTATAGAAAATATTGTGTGCTTGCACAGCGAAAAAAACCCCATGGTAATCTTAACGAACCATAGTAGCAGCAACAGCTAAGTGCTCCAGGAAAGAAAATCTATACCCTGTGGCTGCAGACACGGGACCTGGTTAGTGTGGGAACAACAGCAAAAAAGACTGATTATTTTTGGTACCCCCTCCCTAGGCTCACACCACATTCTTTCGTTACCTTAAACCATCAAACTAATCTAGCTGTTAATATCTGGCAGTAGATGCTGCAAAGTATACTTTATTCTGTGGGTTAACCTTATCCTTCCATATTCCCATGTGATGGATATAGAAATATTAATGTTATTATTAATTAAATATTAACACACTCTGGCCTACTAATGTTCTCCTATTAAAACATCCTTAATAGTAAGTTTACAAACATCTTAAGCTAAGAAGTAAATTAATATAGTACAAGGCTAGTTTAGTAACCAAGTTAGCAGGAAACATTATCGCTTTTCTTATATTAAAAATAAACCATTGTAAGTTTGCTTCTACTGCTTCAGAAACATTTACGGAGGTCTTCCAGAAGCCTAATTAATTTCTGTGACAACCTTCTGCATCGTTACTACTAAAACCCTTGATGTACATTAGAAGAGAGACATACAGGAGCTTTGAATGGGTACTGAAGGGTATGGTGTGAGTGAGTGCTTGGGAGGGGGTGTGCACCTGTTTCCTCTCCTAGCTATTGGGCTCTCTAGTGCTTAGGGGAGGGTTCCCTCCGCAGATGACGAGCGTCTCGCTTAAGGCTGTGGACTGAGTTTGACATCGAGTTTATACTAAAGCTAAGGCAAGACCCCTCACACGCTGCCTATAACCTACAGCCTGGCTCTAACTTGGTCAACTATCCCAGCTTAAAACCAAAGTAAAATGTTTTTGTGAGAAAGTGCTTTAAATATCCTCCCCTCCAACAGCTGTACCAGAGAAAGCCCCGTCATAGCAGGCTGGACCAGAAACACCTTAAACATTGCTGCCCTTGTGCTTCAGTTTGCCGTACCTGTAGAAATGTAAATGACATATATCTGCCTTCATGAGGATTTTGTGACCATGACCTCATTGTGGACAATCGCCTAGTAACTTCTTTTCAACATTAAGGTGGCATCTAATGGCCTTCTGAAAGGATGCTGTATAGGTGTGTGAGTGAGGAAGAACTACACACATGAGCGTGGAATCCAAGTTTATACCCATTTATAAAGAGAGCAGAAAGAAAATACAATGAACAGGCAGTCAATATTAAGTTCAGCCAGTTCAATTAAGCTGGAGCTTGAGGACTATTAGGCTAACATAACATGACATGTTTTAAATAAAAACTGATGAGGGTGAACGGTGTGAAGAGGCTTCGCTCTTCAGTAAATTTGTCCGTAGCATCGCTTTGCAACAGGCCTCTGCTGAACAGCATCCCCCCGCGCTCAGCAGGGGTGCGAGGAGGAGGTGCTGCTGGCAGCAACGGGCGCCAGCTAACCCTTCCCTTCTGCCTGCGAGCTGCCAGCGTGGGCTGTCCGCACTCCAGCCACCGCGCATTCAGACCAAGCTGACTTGTTTTACTAACCGCTTAGGCCAAAACAGAGCCACCAGGGAGGAAGGGTGAGGACTCAGGACATCAGAGTTTCATTTCTATGTCTGTAATCGATTGCATTTGGCTCTGGCTGCATTGTTTGTCTTTGCCATTTCTCTTGTATGAAAGCAGGGCTAATACTCACTTAATAGTGATGGCTTGAACGCCTCAGGCGTTAATAGGATCAGTGATACGGTAATGTCTCCTAGCTAGAAATAAGCTTTGAATATTTTGAGAAGGGAAGGGAGCACCTTTAGATGAAAGAAATTCAGCCATTGACTCTAAGCCCCTTCTGTGACTGCCATGGTAGTTCCTGAGCCAGGGGGTGAGGAGCCACCAAGGCTGCAGATGAGCGCATGTACACAGACCTCTCTCCAGCTATTTTGTCTTCTATAAACTTAAAAAGAAACATAAAAGCTGATTTTGTAATGCACACATAAACTACTAAGGCAAACAATCTGCGACACCCTAAATTTAAGGCGACCCCCAAATAGACGGGGAGAGGAACAGACAATTTTGTCAGCATGTGTTTTGCGCACGATATGCTCTTGACTGGAAACACGTGTTTTCCCTCTCTGTGGGGCTTGGTGTCCTGCAGAAAAGGCAAGTGACATGGGCACGAAGACAGCACAAGCGACTGCTAGGAGAACATGTGCAGGCAGCCACATGTCCCCACTCTGACATACAGATTTACCTATTTAAACTTAGCTGAGGTTGGTCTTCCCACCTGAATCTCCAAAATAAAACCACCACAGTTCTGTGACTGAGCTCAAGCAATAGAAAATCATGAGGTAAAATGGGAGGGGGGGGAAGAAAAAACAGACATTAGCTGTTACTATCGGGGGAGAATCACAGCCTTGGATGGAAGGAAATTTTTCTGCTCTCATCTTGCAGTGTTCATGTGACAGCACAGTGCACGATGCTGTGACATTCAAGTAAAGTTATAATGCCATTTCTCAGATGCAGAAATACATTTGTCTGTAGTCCTATTGGATTTATAGAGGAAAGCAGAGAGGTGACCTTTCTCCCTAATGAAATTTCTGTTAAATGGCTTACTTTGGTAGAAATGTTACTCCGTTATTGGGCAGGAGTAAATCCTGTGGTCTAGTGAGTCAGTGCTCTGCAGACCGCGTGGCAGGTTTAATGCTTATGTCTAGGTTCAGAAGAAGTAATGTCCAGAAGTGCAGGAGCAGTCTCTGCTCTGAGGATTTGCAGGGCCAGGCTCGCCTGGCGAGGGGAGAGGCAGCGCAAGAGGGAAGGAGCAGGCACACCCAGGCACGTGGCTTGCAGGGGCTCGAAGCAGCACAATGTGTCTGAGACCGATGACTGCTGGGTATTTCCAAATGGCATTTTAGGAAAGGGTATGCATTGTCATCTTGGCAATAAAGGTGTGAGGTGGATGAAAGCTTTTGTGTTTCCACAAAAATCAGCTAAATGCTCTGTTTCTCTCATTTTTTCTTAAGGCACAGAAAAAGAGAGGGACAAAAATGAGCAGGGATTGTTTTTAGGAGCAGGTTTTGCATTAGTGAGTCAACACTTCATTCTAAGTTTCTTTGTATTAGTTCCCACACATAACGTAGGTGGAAGGGCAGAGCTGCTGCTTCCAGCTCCTCCCAACAGACAACCCAAGAGCTGTTGTTTTGACCATGTTCTTAAACATTCTGGACAGCCTCCCCCCGTGGATGTGCCTTAACACCCCCAGAGCTGCTGAGCACCTGATCTGGTCTGTGGGGGTTTGGTCCTTGGTAAAAGGGGGACAAACCCACTTCCACATCTCGCAGGAAAACAGTCACATAAATGCAGGTCTGGCTTTAAAGTGCTTGGATACTATGGCAACATTGGCTTTCCAAGAGAGTAGAAAAAGCTTTCGATGCAAGGAGGAAAAATCAATACTTCAGGTACAGTTTGGAAGGTGTAAGTGGGATATCAAGGGAATCTGTGCATCTGCCAGGAGCTATCACCGCCTCCTGGCATCCTCCAAAGAGACCTTTTCCCCTGATCTGCTAAGACAGTTCAGATGAATCAAGCATTGCGCCACAGTTGTGGCGGTGGCGTTAAATCAAAGCGACATTTTTTGGATTCCCCCCATCTCAGAAGGGTATTTGGGAACACGGTTAATGGTTGGACTTGGTGATCTTAAGGATCTTTGCCAACCTAAATGATTCTATGATTCTGGGAAGATGGGCTACAGCTGGGTCCTCACACAAGTAGCAGCTGGAGAAGGTTTTACTACTGAAAAGCGAGAGTTTGAGCTGTAGCCAGGTGGATTTGGTTGCTAGATTGCAGGGAGGAACTGCAGTAAAAGGTTTAGGCCTTGCCTGAGGAAAGATAAGGTGAGGTAAACAAAATTCAGGCTCATGTGCATAAGTTGAAGTGCACTTTGCCTTCCTGTTGTGGGAGCTTTTGCTCTGAGGCAGCGTCCCTAAAGTGGCTCAGCATTGGCAGAAGCTGCTGGGAATGTAGCAAAGCAGCTATTAATCCTTCTTGGCTGTTTGTTATTAAGCGCATTTTATTGCTGGATGTTGATGGAGCTGTTATTAACCACGGGCAACATGGCCACAACTGAAAGTCAACTGTGTAGGAGTGCAGCTGTATGAAGGCATCTGTCTCCTGAGCGCACGCGGTCCTTGCGGGAGCTGCTGGGGGCAGGGGACAGCTGGTTCACTTGAGAAAGGCTTGCAGCTAAGATGTGCTGACTGCCACTGTGGAGGTCAATGTAGTGAGTTCTAAGGAATGGACCTGCAGTTCCTGCGTCATGGGAATTGTTTTTCAGACCCCTGTGCACTCAGTTTGGTTCTCTACCATTTGTATCAGAGACCTACTCTTCAGGATTTCTTGGTGTAATTAAAAAGCATTTGTGTTTGGGTCTCAAAAAGAGACCTACTGAAATCCTAGTGTGTGTTTTGTAAGAGATTTACTTAGCCCTGGAGGTCTTGCTTAAAAACAAGTTATTTTCTTTTCCTGCTGTGAAATGTTTAACTATGTGAATCCTTCCCCCAGAAGCATTACCATAATCCAAGCTGTTTTATAAGGTGCCAAATACAACAGCTGGAATAGATATGATTTTTTTTTTTTTTTTTGGTGTTAGTAAGCCAAGCTATTGCCATAACCTTTCAAGAGAGAATACAAAGAGAAGTGTTATGTGAAGGTGATTGCTGTGGTAGGTTTCTCTGTTTTCTGGATGTGAAACACCTGCAACCAGCTGAGTCAAAGTAAGTAGAAAAAAACCATAATGCATTTGTCGTAATTGGCTATTTTTCTTTTTTCCTATTACTTCTCTGTCTTTTTCGCTTTATATCCTTGGTGTAGGATGAGGATCAAAAGGAAAATTATTGTTTACAGCCTGAATACAGCAGTCTCTGTATTCTGTAAAATGAATCCATGAATGATTAAACAGTTTTTTGTGCAGCTTGCTTTTTAAGTGGCAGTTGTGAAATAAAAGCAAGCCATAGTACTGCAGTGTCACTGAGCAGGCTGCATGACTGGACCTCGCTTTGGCAGAATATGTTCTGTATTTAAAATGTCTGTCTCCGTGTAATATGATGAGTCCCTTAAGAACTACCTTCTGCAGTTGCTCTGTGAATTGCGCTCCCACTGGAGTCAAGTACATCCAGGCAAATTGGATTATTAGCTGGAGATAAATGGGCCCAGGGAGCACTTAACTGAAGGAGTGATGATGCTCATGCCCTTCAACTAAGTATAAATGCTGCCTCTTACAAAAGCGGGAGGTATGGAGGAAGGAGGTTTCAGTTCTGAACACTGCTTTCTTTAAGACGCTGTGTACTAGCCAAAATGGGATGAATCATAAACCTTAGCATTCATCTAGAATGAATCTTTAGTTTTGAAGACAATGAATTTCAGAAAATGTTACCTTCATAATAATTTTGAAATAAAAGGAGCGATTTAGCTTTCTGTTTAGGACAATCTTCTTAAAATGATATTGTTAGCTTAAACTGTACTGTAGGTATAATGTGTGACTAAGGCCAGCTGAGAACAGTTAGTGTGCTTTAAACTTCAAAACCTTTCCTTGCAGTGATATTTTTAGAGTATCAGTATCAGAAAATGCAGGATGGAAACGGCTGGATTTCTTTGTTAGCGCTTGCAATGTCATGGTGGTGAGACGTGAGCCCCAAACAGAGCACTGCGTGGTCAGTAAAGTCTGCAAGGGACTGAACTGCAGTGGTCGTGACTGGTGTAAGTGGGGGATGATGCATGCAACATCTCGTAATGGGCAGAGAAAGCAAAGGGGTTTTTTTTGATTCCTGGACTCCTTATTTAAACCTGAAAAGAGGGATGGGGGCGGGGGGGGCGGATACAGTCTAATAGAAAAGAAAAACTAAAAGCAAACATTTCCTACCTGCTCCCGACTTGCCTGTTTTGTACATGTGGTGGGTCTTTAGGAAAAAATGCAAATTAGACAGTAAATGGATTGGAAGAACAGCTAGATGAACAGCTTGAAATAACGCATGAAATAAAGGGAAAGATGGACAGAATAAAAGGTGTTTTCAGGAAAAAAAGACTAGAGTGGGAGGGATGCCTAGGAGGGGGAACCAGCTGCTCTATTAGAAAAAAGAGGATCCTCCTCATTTGGGAGGAGGAGGAGGTGAATGACCTCTAAGCAGTCAGACTTAATGTCATCAATACCACTCCTTCTGTCACCACAGGTCACCAAGGGTCTTGAATTCTAGTTGTCCCTTTGGTCAATGTTTGTATATTCTCAGTTAATATTGCTAATTTAAAACCTTATATATAGCAAGTGAAGGTGAAAGTCATCTTGGACAGGGAAGGCAGATCTTTATTCACATTAGTGGGAAGTTGTTCATAGCGGAGAGCGGTAATGTACATTGCTTAAAGAGAACTGGCATTTGCGTGTTTACTTGGCTGTCTAAAAATAAGACTGAATGCACAGCAAAATGCATATGCTCTCTCCAGAACCTCACCTCTGCGCAGGCAAAGCTGCTGCACTGGGATAAGCTGTTCCTGTGTCTGGTGGGAGCTACTGATCTGAAGAAAGAAAAGCCAGTGTTCCCACTGAAGTCTTTTTATTCTGAGATGGATGTCTATCCATCAAAAGGAAACCAGGACCTCCAAAAGAACAGGATTTTTTTTTTTTTTGAAACTGTTTTGCTCCTTGGAGTGAGGAAAATTAACTCCAAAAATAGCTCTTTATAGGACATTACTTATGAGCTGGGTGCTTGTAACTACACTTTGTCCTTTGAGATAAAGGCTGTGGCTATTGTCGTTTGCTTGGCGTTTTACAGAATGAATCATGTTTCCTCCCTTGGGATTCATTACAAATGCAAAGCACTTCTGAGACTTATTGTGGTGTCTGGGAGTCCTTTAAAATCCTCAGGAGGAGGGCTGCACTGAAAATGCAATGTATTGTGAAGGCTCGTTGAAAAATACAATTTCTATAACCAATTTAAACCATAGGAATCATGTTGTACATACAGTTGTTTGTCGTACACACACACACACACCCTCCCCCCCAAAACACAGGGAAACTGGAGTCTAAATCTATTCTTAAAGATGTTACTAGAGAAAAGTTTGAGAAATGATCAGGCTGAGACAAGTTCAGAAATTTGGTCTCTTGAACAGGATCTCAGCAATGTGATGGGTTCAGCTTAAGCGTGTAAGGGTAGCAGGGCCCTTCCAGCTGCCTCCTGGGAATGGTTCTGGAGGAGAAATATTGACAGCCCTGCATGTCACTTTCAAGATTGAGGGCCAAGACATCATGAGGCTGCACAAGGTCCTAAGCTATGTGAGGAGGGGTACAGGCTGTCCACGAAGAAGTGTAGGCATTTTTTGTCGTCTTTGTATTGTTATGTGGCCATGGTAGTAAAAACTCTTAGGAGGGTGGCCCTGTCAGCATCTTGGATGATCCTAGATTAGCTCTCTCCTCCTTTTGACTTAGCGAAACACCATGAGGAATCCATCTTGCCTGTTAAAATAAATCCACTAAAAGTCTGGACAGGCAAAAGGTAGGAAGACGACCAGCCAACACGGAAGTAGATATAGGGAGCTCCCTGTGTCTGAAGGTCAAGGCACACAGACGTTCAGCTCTGCTCTGTTACACAGAGGAAGCGCAGAGTCTTGGCAGGTTCTGACATTACTGTACACAAAGGATTTAGTGTGGGGAAACTTATCCCATGCTTTCCAGACAGCAAAGGATACTGACATTTCACTGCAGTAGGCAAGTGCAGCTTATGCGACCAGCTATCTTTACTAGGCACCGTACTTGTATACGTGTGATCAGCTTCTGTTTGCTGTGATATCCTCCTGATCTTCAAGTACTGATCCTTAAACAAATCTCAGGTGGCTTCCCCAGTTTGGCAAATTGCTGATCAGACTGATTTCCCCAATGGTCTTGATTAGCTTCATTTTATCTTTTGTGAGGTGATCGGCTCTAACATTGGAAGAGTTGAATCTGCTTGATAGAGTATGGAGTAGGGCCTGCTTCTGGAAAAATACAGTGTTGAAATCCCAGATAAAGCTTTTGTCCACAGAGCTGGCTCAAGTGGTGTTGCTGTGAGATGTTGACTGATGGAGCTGGATAATATGATGGTGCTGAAGGAAGGCTCACAAGCTCTTTGAGTTGAAGCTGTATGGAGACCCAAGGGTTGGAAAGGGTCCTTCTCTCTGCTGAACTTCCACACAACAGACACAAAAGGTAAAAACAAAACAAAAACCTGTCAGCTGTAGTTCAAACTATGGTAACATTTTTTTTTTTTTTTTCAGGGCCTTGTGATGACATCGTACATGGAGCGGACAGGGCTGTAGCTCCCTCCTGTTAATAGCTCTTCAGTTCTTGCAATTTCATCATGTGGCAGTGAATGCATAAGGACACTGCCATATGCAGATCATGACCATATCCAACCCTTTGAAGTCCTGCTGCTTTAACCAACATACAAACAGCAATCTCTGTAATGCAGAACCTAGAAGCCGGCAGGAGAAACAAATGCAGCTTATGTGGATCACAGTAACAAGTTTTATATTTAGACTTTCATTTTTGTTTCCATCAGTCTAGATCCTCTTAACTTCTGCCTGTTATTTCACTGCACTCAGCCCAAGGGCACGAGCAGATTTTCAAGCTGGTGATCAACCCCTAATGAAGATTAGTGTCCCTGCAGCTGAGATAGAGCAGTTGCCTGCAAGTACTCGAAGATGTCAAGGTCAGAGGGGACTGTGATGACCTAGCAAGAACATCAGGAGCACCTCTGAAAAAAAAGTTTGAACAGGGGACCGTGCAATTTGGTGAACAGGAGTTAGTGCAATTCTTGGTCAGTTGTATTCATGGTGAACAGCCCTCACTAGTGGTTCATCTCGACTGGTTTGTCCATGCCTGTGCATGGTTTTTATTCTGAACGCCAGATTTTCTTTGTGAGTTATCTAGTTGCACTGCCCTGCCTCTGCCGGCACTTATAATTTTCTTTGTCTTGGTGAGGAGCCTGCCAATAACAGAGCTATGTAATTCAAACACTAAAAATACTTCTGTTTAGACTTTTCCTTGTCAAATTAACTGGACTAACTTCCTGGTGTCTCTCCCTGTCAAGTATGTTTTTTCAGTTCTTGAATTAATCTCTGTAGGTCTTTTGGCTACTCTATTTATCAAAATTTTTGGTGGGTGAGGGACGACAGCAGCAGTGTCAGTCACTTCTAGGGAGTAGAATGTTGAGCTGCCCCATAACCCTGAACAAGGAAGCTGAAACCCCAGATTCACCAGATTGAGTGGAGCAGCTTGTTTAACACTTGGAAGTGCAAATAATCTAACTGTTTAATAGTAGATTAATTATAGTTATTTGCTTTAAAAACAAAAATTTAAAAGAATCTGTTCTGCTCCTAAACAGTTTAAAGTTGTATGTGTTTGCTGTAGTGTGTCACTGCCTGGATGATAACATTACAGGACTTGGACACCTGATGAGTAGGGATAAAAGTGGCACAGGTGGCCTGAATGCCCTGCTGAAGTCTTTCAGGTAGAAGTAATGAAGCCAGAAAAAGCTCCAGGGTTAGTTCCACACACCCCCTGGCTTTTTTCTTCTGTCCTCCTACTTAGAAGATGATCAGAGAAATAGAAATGAGATGAAAGGTCAAGACTGACAGGAAGGGGCATGGATAGGTTTTTGAAAGACAGAGGAGGGAAGAGAAGGAGTTGAACTTCCAGTGCTGGTTTTCTTCCAGGGTATCAGAGATTTTCTCTGCTTAATTGCAAGGAAAATGCAACTGTGGGAAGGGAGGACAAGTATATTACATCAGCATTTTATAGGGAAATTTATTTGTGGCAAACACTGGGGCTAGGCTGGCATGAGGCTTGTGGAGGTCTTGGGCACAGTGTTTCCTGGGAGGGAGACTGCAGTCCTGTGTAGATGAGTGAGTTATCTGTGGTTCATGCGCGCTAAACAGTAGCCTCGTTTCAGCTGGGCATCTGTTATGGCAACTGACTGCTATGAAAGCGTGGGAAGAGAGATGTTTTCCTGCTTGCCTTCCACGTGGCACATAGGGTTTGATGATAGAGGATGGGGTATCCATTAATTATAATAGCTTCTGGGAGTCTTAGCCTCATAGACTAATGCTTTTGGACAGCACTACTTATAAGCTGGAGCCCTAAGGAGCTTATAAATTTCATCTTTGTTCACTTTCAACAGGGCACCAATTAAGGACCGGGTCAACAACTGAAGTGTGATTTGCAGAGAGGAGCACAGGCACATTTGCCAGTAAGAGTAAGTGCTTTGACTTGGCTTGTCAGACTCTGCTCAGGCCTGACTTACCCAAGCACACATGACTGAGCACTCTGATAGATGGGATTTTGCACATCAGCACATCTCATCACCTGAAAAGCCACAAATGTTGCTTTTGCTTGGCTGAAGTGCTGCCATGACTTGACTTCTGTAGAGGGTGTTATCGTTGGCTTCAGTGCTAGCTCAACTGGGTCAACCTCATTATTGTGGAAACTCTATCTTTTTAATATATTATTTATTTTATTTGAAATGTAGCTTATTTCCTAGCACTGTGATTCTCCTAACAAGTTATATTTAATCTAGTAGTATGAATTCATGTACACTGTGTCAATATTACTTGCCTTGCTCCCTGCCATACCTACCTGTCCAGTTTTATATAAGCAAGAAAGAAATTGAGAGTAAAGTTAGCTAATAGCCCCAATAAGAGGCGAGTGGTGCGAGACCATTAAGGGATGGAATAGCAGGACTTGTCTGTCCTTAAAATGCCACAGACTGATAAATGGATGCTGTGGCCAAAAGATCTGCTCGCTTAGCTTTCTTGTTTTAATTTAAATTGATGGGGATACAAATAACTAAGCCGTTCTCAGTACGCATAGGCAAGGCAAAATAGCTCTATTAGCACTCAGGGAGGCTCCTATGCAAGGCAGTCAGCTGCTTCATTTCAGATGATATGCTCTGTCAGTGGCAGTTACGGGTCGTGTCTGGATCTTTGAAGATAGCTCAATTGCCTGTAATTTCCAAGATGATTTTGTCTGCTGGAAACTATTTGTTACATTGGAGGCCTCTAGTCCATAGTCAAGCATTGTGAGGAATCAAAAATTAAGTAAGAGCTCAAGGAGAAGAAATAATAAGTATGAGCACTGTGATTTGAAGCTGCATCTCCAGATGTCAAAGATCTCGAAGGCAAGCGGCATGGTATTCATTCAATGGGGGAGGAGAAAGAGGTTCAAAGTTGATACTGAAACATACGTTAGTAGACAACTATTAACAATTTAGTATTTAGTAATCAATTTCCACCCACTTCCATACTTTGGTAAAAGCCTCATTTCAACTTCCTCGCAATTTCAGCTTCCAGAAAATTAAAGAAACAGCTATTGTGTGCTGGTTCTGTCTCCTGTGATGGAACAGATGTATCCAAAATGTTAATGACTTGCCTATGTGTATGCATATCTTTGCAGACTATTAATACCATACCAGTTATTATTAATACATACTTATTGAAGGTATAGGTGTTTGACCTTCTCTAGGTTCAAAATGAAGCTGAATTACAAATTCAGCTGAGTTATTGAGAAGGACAGCCAAAACCTTTTCTTCCTCTGTTGGCTGTAATTTGAAGAAATTATTCAAGGGACAAAATATGCAGTCATACAGTGTCAGTCTGTGTCAGCTCTGATGAAGATGGGTTGACTTAAGAATCTTTATGAATGTCTTCTCAAATGTTATCGTAAATCATCACTTAAACCTTTGTTTAGTTTTCACAGACATGTTAAGACCCGTGCTTTACCTGAGTTTTGATTAAAGAAATACAGATACAAGCAATGTGCAAAACAATTCTTATAGGTACTAAAACCAGGTTTTAACTTTGCTTAACTTTGCATTGTGTATGGACCCTTCTTCCTCCCATGTTTTTGTGCAGCTTGTTAGAGATTGCTGCTTAGCAAAGGGAGATCCTGAAATACAAGCAAACTCTCACTTTGACATTCAGTTTGGAAAAAATGTCATGCTGAGGTTAGTAGCTCTCGAGTACCCTGATGTGTTAGTGGGCTGATGCTGGCAAGCTGGTTCTAGGCTCCTATCAGTTAAAGAGCAAGAAACCCTGCCTCTGAACTGATCATGAGGGCAGCTTTGGTCAGAAGGGAAAGATTTCTATTACACAGAGAAGATTTTGTAGATGATATGTTTGATAAAATAATTGCCTCTTTTCTTTCTGTGCTCAGTGGTGAAAGTGTGATTCATCTTCTCTGTTTTGAATGCTTCTCTGTCACCATTGTGTATAGACTGAGTCTAGAAAATAAACTTGGATTTAGATGCCTAACTTCTAGACAGTCTGAGACAGGTGAGATGAACCCTACCTCTCTTCTAGCATAGCACTAGGTTTGTGCAGCACAAGACAAGCTTTTTCTCCTAGAAAGCCGAATCACTGGTATCCCAGCTTCCTTCGTGATATCTATGTAGTATAGGCAGACATCTCACCTGTGGCTTGAGGCTGCTGCGCAGATCTTCTGCAGCCTTTCCCTTAATCAGGGACTCAGTGGGCTGAGGGGGGTCACAGATTAGACTAACAAGCTGGCCCTGGTTGTGTGATGGTCTTGGAGAGATGGGAAATGGAAAGTCAGGCTGCCAAACAGATGTGCATGAGGAAGCTACAGCCCTAAGAGAGAATGATGTGAGTAAAACCAAGCATCACTGTCATTGTGTGAATAAACTGAGAAGTCTGTGATTTGTGATGGTAGGTTTTGTAGTAGTAGGAAAGCAGGAAGAGGTGGAACTGGTCTGGAAGCCATGACAAGGGTGAGAAAATAGGATGCTTCTGAAACTAATCTATGTTGATTAGTGTTATTTGGGTCAGAAAGAGATAAGAGTCATGTTTTGGTATGCATTACTTGCAGGAGATAAAATCAAGCTGCTTAACACCAGCTCATGCGTAGCAAGTAATGGCTTAAAGCCAATAGCCCTTTCAAGTGGACCTATATGAAAGCATGTTTCTCCACAGAGCTCAGAAATGGAATAATTGCCTCATATCAACTTTTCAAGCTGACCTGGAATCACTGGTATCTAACAGGGGAACCTGAGAAAGTAAGCCTATGGGTTGCAGTGGCTTTGAATTTTTTAAATCTTCAGACTTTTTTTATACAGGGAGCGTGCAATTAGTGAAACGGAGGGAAACAGCAGTGCTCACTTTCATAAGATGATTTTATTTCTAATGTGTTTCATGTTTTATTTCAGTTTGCCAACCTCTTTATTCTTAGCTTTACTTGGAAACAGAATGCACTTATCTTGGGGGGAAACAAACCTCAAACCCTAATTTTGCTTTTTAAAAGGAGGAGAAGGGGAAGTAAGTACCAAGTACTGCAACATTGTTGTGGGTTAGCCACGGCTATCGGCCAAACTCCCACCCAGCCGCTCAGTCCCTCCCTCCCCTCCTCAGCAGGACTGGGGGAGAAAATGGGAAGAACGGGAAGGAGAGAAGAATAATGGTTTGAAATGAAGACAGGGAGATTATTTGCCAATCACTGTTGCAGGCAAAACAGACTCAACTTGGGGAAAATTGACCTAATTTATTGCCAATTAAAATAAAAATGTAACTACTAATTTGGGTAGGGAGAAACAGAAAGGCAAACATTGAAACAACACTGTTCCTCCCTGCTTTCCCAGGCTCAACTTCATTTCTTCACTCATAAGTCCCCTACTTGCCTGCCCCCCTCCACCCCCCAAACCCTGAGTAGTGCAGTGGGGGTGGGGGTTATGGTCAGTGTACAATGGTCTCTCTGCTGCTCCTTCTTTCTCACTCTTTTCCTCTGCTCCAACATGGGCTTTCCATGGGCTGCAGTCCTTCAGGAATATCCATCTGCTCTGGCGTGGGCACCTCCATAGGCTGCAGCATGGATCTCTGCTCTGGCACATGGAGGACCTCCTCCTCCTTCTCCATCTTTTTTTTTTTTTTTTTTTTTCTTCATTTATCTATTTCATACAAGTGGCCCATATACACCTTAGGTATGTGAAAGGTGCATAATAATGTTATTTACCTTGTTGAAGGAATGGAAATAACTTCCACCTCAGCCTTTCTGTGTACTCTAGAGAAAATGGCATACAATTTTCTTACCAGATATAAAGCACACATTTAATACTATACCTTTTGATTGACTCGTGTCGCTACTTCAATAACAAACACCACGGCTATTTTTATCTTCTCAGGAGAAAATATGTGAAGTTAAACAGCTGAAGAAAAATGAGATCTGGGGATGGTAACTGTGCTTCCTCAGAGCATAAAGGACTTACTGAATAAACATGCAAAAGACTTTGATACTGACAAAGGGAAAGCATTTTTATCTACAATGCTCTTTTAATCTATGGACCAGCTTCTGAAACACCATTTGTATCATAGTAACTCCGTGTGCACAGGATAGTGGAAGGCTTTTGAGAATTACATGAACACTTTAAGGGACCGCAGTAGTCCCAAAAAATTAAGTGTAATTAAAAAAAAAAAAAAGTGGGAGTTGGAAGCAATTATATATAGTAATATGGAATAAATTAATAGATTTTCCTACACTACCAGCGCATTAATAAGGCCCAGAGCTTAAAGTATCACTTCATATGGTTAAAATATGTTGCAGTTCTAGAACTAATAACAATGACTGAGGACACAAATATTGTGCTTCAGGGCATAAGCCAAAGACTAATACACAGACAATAAATATTTTAGTTTACAAGTACATTATCTAATTGTAGGATTTTTTTGCCTTGTAGTGGAAGTAGTCTGTTTCTGGTTACACAGATGGAGTGTAGATCATGCCCTGGAGCTCACCTGTTACAAGGTCTGACTACATCTTTTCTATTCTATACCTCCACAGTACTGTGTTGCTAAAGTTTTTATGATTGTTAGTCTAGGTTTTATGTCTTCAAAGATAAATTAATAGAAGGGTTGGGGTTTTTTTTAATAAAAAGTTGGCATTTCTCTAGTGCCATTTCTGAAGTTGACCCAAGGAAGGCATTGAGATTGTTAATCACTTAAAAGTAAAGACAGCTCTATGGTTAGTATCCGTTGAGGAAAGTACTGTTTTACATCCTCTATAAATATTTAATTACCAAAGAAAATAGGCTAGAACTGTTATGGTACAAGTGAATTCCTGCATCAGATTACAAAAAGGATTCTCAGTTTGAAGCCTGATCTATTTTAACAATATGAAATACGTTGCCTGGAGCAGTTTATTTCTCAGTTACAATAAAATAACAAATTTGAGTGTTCAAAAGGTACATTACAAAATTCTAGAAAAGAATCAAAATGCTGCTCTTGGTTTGCAGTTGTTATATGCTATTTGAAGCACTCTTACTCAAGGCACTTGCCTTTATTTTCTTTCTTTTAGTTGCATGATTTTGCTCTAATATTTACATTTTACTTGCTACTTTTCTTGTTCATGGCAACTAATTTTGTGAAGTTTTAACGATATATAGATTTCAGCACTGTGATTTTGTGTTTTAACAAGTTGGAGTCTATTTCAGCTTAAAAAGAGTATGAAAAACCTATTTTATTCAGTCTGACTTTGATGTCTAAAGTTACATGATAGCATCCTTCTAACATTCGCAGAGGAGCAATAGGGTGGATGAGATTACAATTGGAAACTCAAAGTAAATTGATATCTCTCTTGGTCCTGGACATTGCTATTAGCTGTCTTCAGCTTCAGAAGTAGAAGTGGTGGCTGGGAAAAGGTGCAAGGCTCTTTTTCAGCTGGGAAAAACAATAAAATTAATTCTGCTGGAATGGATGAAACACATGATCACCCAGCAGCTAAACCTGAAGATGAACTAAGTGTAAGTAGATGACTTAAGCATTCCTGACTTCATATACTTCTTGAAACTATTAGATCTCTTATGATCTAATTCTCAAGTATTAAACTTAACATTACAGTTAGATTTGGTATAATTTTCTGGTTTATATCTCAGCCTGAAAATGTCAACATATGTTTGTATATCTTCAGATTGCTAGTAACGTGTATTTTCAGACAATTGAAATAACGGGCACATCAGTGTGACAATATGAAAAGCTTATATTGGTGTTATGGCAGCACTTTTTTCCAGAAAGAAATCAATTTCTAGGCAAGAAAGGCAACATTAAAGTAGGTAAGGTGTTCTGCTTTTCCCTGAGAAGATACAAAAGGGGATTATTGCATGAACATTAACTCATGACAAAGAAGTAATTAAATAATTTAGTGTATGGTGATAGTCAAATTGCAACTTTAGCTGGAAACCAATTCTAGAATACAAGAACTAAGTTGCAGTAGAGAGGAAAGCTGATTAAGAATTGTGATCCTTATTGAGGGAAGGGAACAACTTAACTTTGCTTTTGTCTTTCTTACTATAAAATGTTTATGGTAAACTAGTATAACCCAGGGAACTATTTAAAATGCAGCACATAGCATTCAATATTCCTATGAATCCCGTGTAACAGAGAACTTTGCCATGCAAGCCTTGATACATGAAGTGCATTTTTTTAAAATAAGGTTAGAATTGCAGTAGATGCAATGAAGACATTAGTTGTTTCAAGTGCATACTTATAGTCCAGTGATGTCAATCTTGAGCAGTCTTTAACGATCCTTGACAGGATCTAATTTTTAAGAATAAATATGTCTGGTTAGGTCTACAGCTACAAAAAGGAATGATGTGGGAAAACTTAAACATAAAACATTCTTGGGGGAATCTTGATCAAAGTGGCCCAAATTTGAGATGTCAGAACTGAGCATTCATTGAGCTGTCTCAAGCTGTCCTACTGAACACCTGAGCATATAAGGGAACTCTACGTGACAGAGCAGAGCTTTAAACAAACAAATAGGCAATTTGATTTTAGTCCTTAAACAGAATTGTACTCAGTAAGGTTTTTAAAAAATACAGAAGACGGGCGGATTCAGTTTCTCTTGAGAATATGCAAAACAGGTGCATTTAATTACCTAGATAGAAGATAGGACTCTGAAATCTTCCAGTTCGGTGTTTTCACGCTTTGTTTGAGGAAATTGTAGAGTGTATTACTGGATCTTATTACTCTACTCATTATTACTTATTACTCATTTTTCTTCTCATCTTTGAACATCCTCAACTCTGAGGTCAAAGATTGCTAGCCATTGTATTTGACTATGGGACTGGCAGGATATTTGTGGTGATGTTGCTTATGCTCTCTCCGTGAGCATACACAGAGCTCTCTTACTGAAAACATTACTAGGGCATAATATCAGAGAATCACAGAAAAATTTATGTTGGTGGGGACTTATGAACGTTTTTTAAATTTTTAAAAAACAGAGCTAAAATCAAAGCCAGAACAGATTTCCTGGGGCATTGTCCCACTGAGTTTTGAATATCTCCAGGGATGGAGGTTCTCTGACCTCTCTGGGCATGGCTCAGGTGCATGGCCTTCATGGTGAAACATGTTCCACTCCCCCATCCCACCCCAGTCGAGCTGGAATTTCCCCTGCTCCCATGCATGACTACTGTGACTGTCTCATCACCGTACATCAGTGAGAAAAGTGTGGCTCTACCTTCTCCATAACCGACTTAAGATAGGGAAATCTATAACTAGATTTACTCACACTGTCTTTGCCTTCTTGTCTCCAGCTAAACAACCCCAGGGCTCTCAACTTTTTGCTGTATATCATATCGTCCAGCCCGTTGCCTCTTGGTGGCCCTCCCCTGGAATCACTCCAGTTTATCAACATCTCTGTTATACTGTGATGGTCCCAAAACTGGACACAGTATTTCAGATGTGGCTCTACTAGTGTCGGGCAGAAGGAGACAACCACTTATTGTAGATTATTTCACAGCACCACTTTTTGCAAATAGCTAGTAGTTATGCTTGTCATTTCCTGGGTATCAAGCTCCATCAGCACGTGGTTTTTGTAACCACTGTATTAAACTTAGCATCCCACATTGATAACTCAGAGCGCAGATCTTAGCTGGATAATTCCTGACATTCATAGTCTTCTCCTTCAAGTGAAATAATTAGTAGGGATGAAAAATGAGCCTTGTGTCCACACCTTCTAGTCTACAAGAGGCTACATGCTCTTGCAGTGTTCCTTCTGAGAGGCTTCAAAGAATGTAATGATGGTAGCTGGCAGCTTGTTGCAGCCTTTCTCCTCACTGCTTACCCCTTGTAGCTCTGCAGAGGCTGAGAAGGGCCCATTGAGCATAGGGAACAGCCAGATCTGCCCAAGTCGGGGACTGCGCTGTTGTATGTGCATCTGTTCTAGCGTGACTGTGAATTCCTTGATTTATTTCTGTGTGGGCACAGAAGGGGATAGGTGATGGGACAGGGGTTTGTCCCTCAGCATAGTAAGACTATCTGCACCTTCAGCAAATCATAGACCACTTATCATTGGTCTCTCTCAGAGATTCTTGATTTGCATTGCTGAGAGATGATGTACCTCTGAGTAGGTCCTAGCCTACAAGTGGCATAAAATCAGCCGTGAGTTGGGGGAGACCCACTTTGAAGATGCCCTTAAAGTGAATCAAGCTATTCCAAAGACAAAGATCTTTTTTGTTTGTTTGTTTTTTGTTTGGTTTGCTGTGGGTTTTTCTGTTTGTTTTGTTTTGGTCTTCATCTTTAAAATGGTGAAGTTCAGTTTCATCTTTGTATATATGAGCTCCTGAGCCAGGTCTTTTTGTCTGAAAGGCTATTTTGTCTTCATAGAAGAATTCCCACTAAAACTCTTGCTGCTGATTGCCAACTGGTGTTTGCCAGCACCTCCAGTCGTGGAGAACCCACAACTTCCTAAGGCAGCCTCTTGAGAGCTTTCCTCTCACTAGCATCAACATGGTTTTGGAATATTTTTCCTGGGTGTTCCTTATTGATGTGGCAATATTGTGTAACTTATGTTATAGTTGTGATATAAGGAGGAAAGAAATTCAAGGGGTTTTATAGTTTTAATTCTGGTGCAGCTGGGTATCACAGCTATGTCTGTATTCATACCCTGTGCACTTGGTCATTAATGCCCTGAGTGGTCCAGGAACGCGCCAGCTAACCTCTGCATAGATGAGGCAATGAATTGACTAGAGAAAAGGTGATTGAACCTCTTGCTGATCTCATAATAAAGTGTTTGACTGTCACAGGAGCTCTCCAAGTGGGAATTTTATGTAGTCCCAGAGATTTCCCCAGGGAGCTCTTGCTGTGCCTGCAGCAACTGATAGACGTTATTTGTATGCTTAAATATGTTGATTATCTCTTGCAGAGGAAAATGCCTGGGAGAGCGTCGGCTACAAACAGGTTTTCCAGAACAGACCAAACTGTGGATAGATAAGATACTTACAGGAAGTAGAAACTGCTCCTGCAAATGCAGAAATGGTCGCATAGTAGTTTTTTGTACCTAGATAAGATGGTCAGGAGATATTTTGAATCTAGCTTTAGAAAATCTGGGACTGTAGTTCAAAATAAACTGTCAAGGGGCTGGATATCCAGGAAATGACCATGTCCAGGTCCCATCCCAGCAAGACCTGTACTGCGTTGTCCTGTTCACTGGAGGGAACTTCTCAGAGGGAGCTGGACATGCAGGAGGAGGATGTCTGTACCCACTGATCCTCATCCTGAAAGGAAGCGGAGACTTTTTTCTGAGGAATGAATGGGTTGAGCCCACTTGTATTGGGATAGTTCTGGTCTGAGAAGAAAGTGGCTTTTTTTCGAACAGCAGTGACATTTTGTCCATGGGCTGGGAGGAAGCAATGACAGTGTGCATATGCCTGTGTCTTGGTTCTTTAGCAGGGAAATGACAAGCCATAGTATTGGAAAAAACATTGACTATTTGAATATCATGCTGACCCCTCCCTCCCACTTCACACAAATGGAATGAATGGCTGAGCGTGTGTCTGCTTCCGCACCAAACTTGCGTAAGCATGGCAACTATTTGGGTCATGAGACACCTTGCTGGGTGATGTTACCAAGCTGCTGGTGAAAAGCTGCTATTCTGTAGTACTTGTCTGTGTATACATCTCAGCTGCAGACAGTGCAAGGTAATTCAGCATTGTCTACCATTTGGACTAAAGAGGGCTAACTTACACTAATGAGGGACGCACAAGGATATTAGCATTCATTCAGATGGTTAATGCTGGGTAGCCGTTGTACAGTGAGCTGTTATCCTAGGGTACGTTGTGTTCTTACATCTTTATGCAATAGGCACTGAGTCTGTGTTATATCAGCAAGTGTCTGGAAGAAAAGGATCCTACTTTCTGACTGGAGTTTAACTGCTACAAAGTTGACTGTAGTTGTGTACGTGCAGTAACAGACAAATATGCATGGGAATCTGTTCTAGTTGTTGGTCAGTCAGTTGCTGTTAGAAATGTTCCACATTCTTTGTTGTCTTTCACCTTATTTTAGGTAGCCAACATCTCAGTCCAAACGGTAGCTGCAGAAGATAAGTTGGCAAGGAGGATTCTGGCAAGGAAAAAACATGGCAAATTGAAGAAAAAAGATAAGCTGCTGTGGAATTTTCAAAGCAAAATAATTCTCTTTACCCTCATTCTATTCATTTTAGGAGTTGTAACCTGGACATTACTGTGGCTCTTCATTGGTGAGTTGCTGAAAACTCATGCCAATTTTATATGTCACTCTCCCCAATAGCACTTTCAGTTGGGTTTAGGATCTCACTTGCTCTGAAGGCTGTTTCTAAAATAAACATGAAACTTATTTCAATGGGGCCTGAAAGACTTTTGGGCATCTTTGTTAAGACTTCAGACAGTTGAATTAACAAGTAATTATAAGAGCAGGCATAGCTGCTGGCTTTAGGAAGTGTGACTTTTTATTTTAAGTGTTATGCAAAATACTTTTTTACATGTGCTAGCTAATTGCACAGACCCAACAGTTCCTATGAACTTGATTCCTCAAATTTTGACTTCCACTGTGTTTCTTGGCCTGCTGAAGGCCAGGTAAGTTCTTTGTCTCTCATGCAGAATAGATTTAAAGAAATTAAAGGGGAGTAAAATATAGAAGGCAAATATTTATTTTAAGACCTGTAAAAACACAGGACAAGAAATTATCACTTCTGTGGAGTGTTTCCTTCTTGCCTGATGTCTCTGAGTGGTAAAAGCTATGTTCTCATCTTTAAACCCCCAACACTAATATTGCCTAAGATTTCTTAGGGCTGCTCCAGAATCTGGATGTTGATATTGCCTTCATTGTGTTGGTTCATTTATGTGGTGGTATCTTATCTTGCGTGAGGTGCTCAATTAACCTTCATATTGTGGTACTTACCTAGAAAAGTTTGGCTGTGAAAACAGTGTGTTCATTTGGTAGTCCTTGCCACTGTAAGGCTGAATTGATTAATTTGGTTTAGAATTTAATCAGAAAAAATCTCGTTGTTATTAAAAAAAAAATTAAAAAATTGGAGGCTAACTGTCATCTTCGTTTCTTGCAGTTCAGGCAGAAAACAAAGATGCATTGTATTTTGTTGGACTGTTTCGTGTTGCCAACATAGAGTTTCTCCCAGAATATAGGCAGAAGGAGTCGAAAGAATTCCTCTCGGTGGCACAGAATGTACAGCATGTGGTAAGATGAGTGGGCTGCTTGGCTAGCAAAAAGATCAGAGCTGTGAACAAGAGGTGCAACTTTCAGGTGCCATTGAGTCTACTCTGGTGTTCTGCTCCCCTCACGCCTGCCCCCCTGGGAAGACTGGGTATAAAGGGTGGCTATCTGGAGGCAGGAAGGAACTGAGTGCTTTCAGCTTGTTAATCACAAACTGAATTTTGAAAAGGTCTGTTTAACTTTTACATTTACTGAAAATTTTATGTATTTCCCCCCACAAATCAGAGTCTATGAATAGAACTCTACACAAGCCCTTCAAAATTTAATTGCCACTTTCGAGACACTAAACTGATAGTCTTTTGCATTTAAATTAGTATCTGCTGCCAGTCTTCTGCCTTAGAGCATCTATAATTACCCTAGAGCTCTCAAACATATTTACATTTACATTTCCTTCTGATGCCAGGTATTCTAAAGACCATTATTCTTCCCAAACACCTTGCATCAGTCAAAGCAGAAGTAGCACTCTGTTGTAGGCAGTTAAGGCTGCTCTACAGTGGGAAGAGAGGGGTGGGAACCTTGGTGAAAAGCAAATTTGACTTTTGGTGTGGGGAGGAAAAAGACATTAATGTCAGGAAATGCAGCACTGTCCACATAAGGATTCAAGCAATAGTAAGAAAACTGCTAAGCAAACAAACAAACAATAAGTCAGATGCAACCAAGAGATTTTTGAATAATTGCAATGTTTTTGTCGTATTATAATATGAACTCACGATCCTGTTTTCCAGCTCTATCTTTGATAAGAGGGATGACTCTTCCCCACCCCCCCTACTGCCCCCCCAAAGGTGGATCACAAAAGACTTGAAAGCAGACAGTCTAGTTTTCCTAGTCCTGCATGCTAGCGACTGAAGTGCTTTCAGGCAGGGGTGACAGACAACCAGTGCAGGACGTGTTCTTCCCCCACTCTCCATGGAGAAGCTCTAACCTGCTGTGAGCCCTGTGTCTTGCTTTTGTCCCAGAGCACCCTGCCGTTGTTGTTGTCGCACATAGTGGAGAGAGGTGACAGCAGGTGTGAACTGCCAGTGTCACCACCTCCTACTTGAACATAACTTGGAAACTATTTTTTTTGTCTGTAAACTTTGCCTGAACTCACCAACGGATTTTGCACTGCTGAAACGGCACTTCTTGGTGATGTGACTGTTGACTAAAATTGCTAGTAGGGATGTGGGGAATTCGTGGGGGTTTTTTTGGTTTTCTCCTTGAAACCCTTTTGTTCATGGCTCCTGGCCCAGAGACCCCCAGAGTGGTAGTGGAGGAACCTCTCAGGATAGGCTCCTTTTCCCTTCGATAGTAACAGTAATATATAAAATCCCTTGTAGCCTAATCTGGAGAAAGATTGAGCTCCACCCGTTTTATTTAGGCCCTTAAAGTAATTGTTCAAACTTCCTGTGTCAAACACTAAAAGTTAGGGACTAGTATTAATATGATTTTTACAGCCCTTGCTTCAAAATAATCCGTGTTACAGTCCCTTGGGCATTAATTTTAACCATTAAGCAGCAGGATGAGGTCTGAACAGCTTGAGGTACATGCCACCTTGTGGCTTTGGAAGTGTGCCTCTTTGAACAAGAGGAATGAAGGTTATTGTCACGCTGGTATCATCACACACGTACAAAGAACTGGTGGAATTGAGAGCTTGCTTTCCCCAAAGGCAGTCCCACAGCATGAAATGAGCAGAGTTTCCTTCTCCACATATATTACACTGTGTATTGGAAAGAAATATGTTAATACTAAGATGTCAGTGAACAAAACAGACACAAACTGAATTGAAATGCAAGAAAATTCCACATAAACATTAGAAAAAACTGTTTAACTGTGAGGGTGATCAAACACTGGAGCAGGTTGTCCACAGAGGCTGTGGAGTCACCATTCTTGGAGATATTCAACTGGACATGGCCCTGAGCAACCTGGTGTAGTTGATCCTCCTTTGAGCAGAGGGGTTGGACTAGATGCTCTCCAGAGGCCCCTTCCAATCTCAGTCTTTCTGTGCGTCTGTGGAGAAAGCTTTGATATGTGCCATTTACTACACCTCAGTACCAACACAAAAAACGTTATGAGTACGTGCTTATTTCCTGAAGACTGGCCCTAAGTTTCAGCATCAGGATAGGGAAGCCCTCTGTGTTTGGGATTTGCTGGGCAAAGAATGTGCACTCTTTTTAAAACTCATTTATTTGGAAAAAGCATTGCTGTACACATCGGCTGGCCATGGGCAGAAGATTAGATGTTTCCTGGGAATACTGGACTTGTTATGGGTGCATTGCAGAGCTGATCTGTTCATCTCTGCTGCTCTGCATAGCTTGGCTGCTGTATGTCTGGAAATGTGTGCAGATTGCATATTCTTGGTTGGGAAAAAGGATGTTCCTAGGAAAGCCTAGGCCTATAACATCTCTTGGTATGGCTGATTTTCAGAAATGCTAAATCTTCATTGGCTTAATACTTTCTGTTTCAGATGAACTTGGTCTACACAACCTCCTCTTTCTCCAAATTTTATAAGCAGTCCACAGTTTCAGAAGTCAGGTAAAACGGTCTTTAATGTAATTGTACTTCTGCTGGGTGGTATACAATGTAATGAGCCCACTAGAGAAACCTATTTTTGGTGGTTATGATTTAATCTTTTGCTATGCACTTGTACTGATAGCAAAATACATTTATAATCTGTACCAATTTATTTCACAAAAGTAAGGGCAAACTAAAGTCATATAAGCAGTTCCTTGTCTGCCGGTAGTATAATTTAAGGTAAACAGAATAATGTCCCTAAAGAGGTTTGGTGATGCTTTGGCTGATAGGTCACACAGAAGTTTAACTACTTAAACATGGTGTCCGAGCACAACTCTGTATTATTGGCCAAGTTACACATATTTTATAAGTAATGTTATTGACATAAAACTGTTGTCTAGTGACAGAAGGGGTAAATCCCTATACTGCAATAAAGTACATTTACTATGTATTTATTATGTATGCAATTAATGCTAGAGGATTAGTTATTCTAATCCAATGATCCTTAGGAGATAATCCAGATCTAATTCAAGTATTCAAGTAGATATGATGATTTCCATAGATCTCAAAAGTCAGGAGCCCTCAGGAAGTCAGCCTAGTGAAGATCCCCAACTGGGTGTGAGGAGTGCATTTTGGCATTTTAGGCTGGTT